>JAYESA010000009.1:61966300-62017180 GCA_036927795.1 Iris macrosiphon
CTATCAGTTGGTAGAAGGCCTTCGTAGAAGTACTGGATAAGTAGCTGCTCGCTAATTTGATAATAGGGGCAACTTGCACATAATTTTTTAAAACGTTCCCAGTACTCGTGGAGAGACTCTGCATTGTGTTGCCTTACCCCACAAATTTCTTTTCGGATATTGGCTGCCCTTAAAGCGGGAAAGTACTTCTCCAAGAATAGTCTCTTCATTTCGTTCCATGTTACAATGCTCCCAGAGGGTAGATAATAGAGCCAATCCTTAGCCGAATCCTTTAAAGAAAATGGAAAGGCTCTTAATTTAATTTGCTCTTCGGATGCCCCCGTAGGTTTCATAGTTGTGCATACCACATGAAGCTCCTTTAGATGCTTATGAGGATCTTCACCTGCAAGGCCATGAAAAGTGGGTAATAAATGTATTAGTCCAGATTTTAATTCAAAACTAGTAGTAGCATCTAAAGTAGGAAATGTAATGCATAAAGGGTGTTGGTTCAAATCAGGGGCTGCAAGTTCTTTCAAAGTTCTATTTGCAGCCATGACTTCCTCTTCTTCAGGATTAGATTTGCAAGAGAGTAAGGAATCCGTAGCAGGGTCGTTCTCGTTAGAGTTTCTTTGAGCTTCCTTCCTTAACCTGCGCAGAGTTCTTTCTATTTCTGGATCACACTGAAAATCACTTTGATTAGAAGATCGAGTTGCAATCATAAACAAGAAATAAAATGATAGCAAGCAATCCAGAAAAATATATGAGAATAAATTTTTTTTTTTTTTTGCTAATAAACAAAAATAATTTAATTATAAGAAAAGATCACAAAAGGCAAAAAAATTAACTAAAATTACTCCCCGGCAACGGCGCCAAAATTTGGTGTGCTGTCGTAGGCTTTGCTAATAGGCAAAAAATTATTTGATCACAAGAACGAAATAAAGATCACAAAAAGCACATTCTAATACTTTTCTTGCCGTCCTTTTCGCTCCAAAAAGTCCTCCACATGCATAAGAATGACAAAAGGTGAGAATTGAAATAATTTTATTTTCATGAACGCACCTTCTTATCACTTGATCTGCACAGTGCTTCCACAAGTATGGGTCATCCCATACATAGTATTTGGCATCACTTTTGATCTTATCTCTTTGAGCCTTTGACAAGCCAGAAGGAAACATATTAGTAACCAAATAATTTACAATATTTGCATACCAAGGCAATGTCACACTTGAAGCAAACAATTGCTCATCAATATTATGGGACCGTTTCCTGTATCTTTTGGTTATGTTTATATTTTGCTTGCTGTTGATTATGTATCAAAATGGGTAGAAGCTAAAGCTACTAGGACTGATGATTCTAAAGTTGTTTCAGATTTTATCAAATCCAACATATTCTCCAGGTTTGGGATTCCAAGAGCCTTAATAAGTGATCGAGGCACTCACTTTTGCAATCGAACCGTAGAGACATTGCTGAGAAAGTACCATGTGACCCACAAGGTGTCAACTGCCTATCATCCACAAACAAGTGGACAAGCGGAAGTGTCAAATAGAGAGATCAAGTCCATCATTGAAAAGACGGTCAATCCAAGTAGAAAAGATTGGAGTTTGCGCTTGGATGATGCTTTGTGGGCGTATAGAACTGCATACAAGACGCCTATCGGTATGTCACCTTACCGGTTGGTGTTTGGGAAACCATGCCATCTTCCTGTTGAGTTAGAACACAAGGCTTATTGGGCTATCAAGAGTTTCAATATGAAGGCATATGAAAATGGAGAACATAGGAAGTTACAACTACAAGAGTTGGAGGAAATTCGCAATGACGCCTATGAGAATGCTAGAATTTATAAAGAGAAGACGAAGAATTTTCATGACAAGATGATCTCTAGGAAGGTGTTTCAAGTTGGTCAAAAAGTCCTTCTATACCAGTCACGACTTCGTCTGTTTCCGGGTAAATTACGTTCTCGTTGGATTGGACCTTTTATTGTTACTAATGTTTTTTATCATGGTGCAGTTGAAATTCAAAGTTTAGCAACTTCCAAAGTGTTCAAGGTAAATGGCCAAAGGCTCAAGCTTTTCTATGAAGGTTTTAAAGTAGAGAATGAGGATGAATTGAACCTTGAAGATCTAATTTGTATCAATTGAAGGAGGAAACATCCACGACAATAAACAGAGACAACCCAAGGGGAGTTTGTTCTTATTCTTATTCTTTCATTTTTATTTTATTTTTTTAATTTTGCCTTTTTCTTGCATTTTACCTTACATTGGGGACAATGTCAGTTTTAAGTGTGGGGGAGGGGATTTACTTTATTTTAAGCATTTTTAGTTCGCTATTTTTCTAAAATATAAAATATCATATTTTTATTCCTTAATGTATACTCCTTTATGCTCATTTAATGTCTAAAGATACTTATTATTTTTATATTTTGATCTAGGATACCATTGGAGTCACTAAAAGCAAAATGGAGCTAATTATCAATTCTGGACAGTTCTGACACCTTGTAGAAAAATGGTCATAACTTGCTCATCCGTAGTCCAATTGAACTGATCCAAATTGATTCAGAAAGCTAAGTGATAGAGGCACAATTTTGCTGTTTTGATTTTCCCGAGATTCTGGCTACATCATGGACCAAATCACGCTTGAAGTTGAGACAACTATGCTGTGCACAAAAAGTGGAGTTGATATAACCATTTCTCAACTTATTCAAAGATTTTATTTTATTGTTGGGTTGTTGTAACTCTTAGAGGATTTTTGGGAAGATATTGTGATCTTCAAACACTTATTTAGAGTGTATAAAAGGGGTAGAGATCAAGAGAAAAAAAACAACAACCCACAACTCTTCTTTCTCTTCTCCAATATTCTTTTGAAGTTTTTTGAACATGCGGAGCTAAAAGTCTTGTTGGTCGAAGGAAACGGAAGCCTCGGAATGAATAAAAACTTGTGAGATCTAATTTGTGTTTATATTTTTGATTTATGCTTTAAGTATCGAATGTTTTCTTATGCATATTTTTATGATTATCTTGTTTAATGACTAGGATGCATACTAGTTTATTATTCATGACAATCTAATGCTAAATTAGATATCGAATCCGTAATTGTTCGATCCCTCTAATTTGTGAAGCAACCAAGATTTAATGAACTGCTTTGTTTTATTAGATCTTAGGAGAAAAACTTTTGACAAAATTAAATGCAACCGCGTGTGCTTGTGTTGTTTTGCTTCATCGATCTCATCGAGTTTAATACGCTACTAGATTAAACCTTTAGCGCTTGTCTGGGGTTATTTAGTAGTTAAGGTTAATTAGATCGCTTGTTTTTAATTAATTGTGGCTGAAGGAGATAGGAAAATAATTCCAACGATGAATATTCAAAGTATGAATTAATATATACTTGCATCGATGATCAGTTTTAAGATTCCAATGGTGGATGTTGACTGAAACCAACATTTATTTCTTTGATTGTTTTAATACTTTAATTATTTTTAGCTCTTTTTAATTTTTTTTGATCCAAAACTCTCTCCCCATCTTATTTCACATAGCATAAAGATCAAACTAATTACTCTTCGTGGGAACGATCCTTACTCTCACTACTATATATTATTTCAAGAGTAAAGGTTTTATTTTTGGGTGCCTACGACAGCACACCAAATTTTGATCAAAAATTTCACAAAATAATATAGGATTTTGTGGCATTTCATTCCTTTGAGATATATTACCTGTCTTTTGGCAATTGTTGCATGTTTTACAAAAAGAATATGAATCACGAAATAAAGACGGCCAATAGAAACCACATTCTAATACTTTTCTTGCCGTCCTTTTCGCTCCAAAAAGTCCTCCACATGCATAAGAATGACAAAAGGTGAGAATTGAAATAATTTCATTTTCATGAACGCACCTTCTTATCACTTGATCTGCACAGTGCTTCCACAAGTATGGGTCATCCCATACATAGTATTTGGCATCACTTTTGATCTTATCTCTTTGAGCCTTTGACAAGCCAGAAGGAAACATATTAGTAACCAAATAATTTACAATATTTGCATACCAAGGCAATGTCACACTTGAAGCAAACAATTGCTCATCGATTTTATGGGACCGTTTCCTGTATCTTTTGGTTATGTTTATATTTTGCCTGCTGTTGATTATGTATCAAAATGGGTAGAAGCTAAAGCTACTAGGACTGATGATTCTAAAGTTGTTTCAGATTTTATCAAATCCAACATATTCTCCAGGTTTGGGATTCTAAGAGCCTTAATAAGTGATCGAGGCACTCACTTTTACAATCGAACCGTGGAGACATTGCTGAGAAAGTACCATGTGACCCACAAGGTGTCAACTGCCTATCATCCATAAACAAGTGGACAAGCGGAAGTGTCAAATAGAGAGATCAAGTCCATCATTGAAAAGACGGTCAATCCAAGTAGAAAAGATTGGAGTTTGCGCTTGGATGATGCTTTGTGGGCGTATAGAACTGTATACAAGACGCCTATCGGTATGTCACCTTACCGGTTGGTGTTTGGGAAACCATGCCATCTTCCTGTTGAGTTAGAACACAAGGCTTATTGGGCTATCAAGAGTTTCAATATGAAGGCATATGAAAATGGAGAACATAGGAAGTTACAACTACAAGAGTTGGAGGAAATTCACAATGACGCCTATGAGAATGCTAGAATTTATAAAGAGAAGACGAAGAATTTTCATGACAAGATGATCTCTAGGAAGGTATTTCAAGTTGGTCAAAAAGTCCTTCTATACCAGTTACGACTTCGTCTATTTTTGGGTAAATTGCGTTCTCGTTGGATTGGACCTTTTATTGTTACTAATGTTTTTTATCATGGTGCAGTTGAAATTCAAAGTTTAGCAACTTCCAAAGTGTTCAAGGTAAATGGCCAAAGGCTCAAGCTTTTCTATGAAGGTTTCAAAGTAGAGAATGTGGATGAATTGAACCTTGAAGATCCAATTTGTATCAATTGAAGGAGGAAACATCCACGACAAAAAACAGAGACAACCCAAGGGGAGTTTGTTCTTATTCTTATTCTTTCATTTTTATTTTATTTTTTTAATTTTGCCTTTTCCTTGCATTTTACCTTACATTGGGGACAATGTCAGTTTTAAGTGTGGGGAAGGGGATTTACTTTATTTTAAGCATTTTTAGTTCGCTATTTTTCTAAAAAAAATTTTTTTTTTTAATAATAATAATTATAATTATTATTATTATTTTTTAATAAAAGAATTTTGGTTTTTGTTTTTTTAATGATTTTTGGTTGTGTATGTCATGAGTAAGATTCAACTAGATTTGAAAAATTCATAACATGATTGAATAAATAATTTTTTTTTTCAACTTAGAATTATTTAGTCTAGTTATTTTTTATTGAAAATGGTAGTATCTAAATTGGTAGACAAAAGCCAGTGAGAATTTGAGCCTTTAGACTGACACATCAGTCTCATTATTCTTTCATGAGAGATATTCTTCCACTGATTTGTTTCTCTAGAACTTGCTTTGATTCTCTTCGAGGTCACATTGACACATGCATGCATGAACATGATTAAGGCCATCTTTATTATACGTTACATAAGCCAAATGGTCCACCTTGTAATTAATTTTTTTTTTGTACCCCTTTGAGCTTTATTGCCTTTTTCTTGGTATACCCACATTACAAGCTTTCAACCAATAATATTTATACCTTTACCCAAGTCGCAAAGCTAGTGGAGCATTGTTGATCATTATGATATGTATGGATGTACGAAAAAATAAGAGTGGGGGTGTCTAAATTTGTGGTTTGGTTACAACCCACAAAATGGAACATATTTTCATCCTCAAATTTTCTAAGTTCCATTATTGTTATAAAAAAAAAAAGAGAAAAAAAGAAGAAAAAAAGAAAAAATAAGGATGGAAGTTGTTTTACATTGTTTAAATGCTTTAAAAGCCAAATTGAAGATGTTGCAAAATGGAGTGATTGATTTTACATGTTTTATATTGAGATTGAGTTAATTCAATTTTGCTCCACTAGTTTTGATGGCTTTTGAGCTACACTCCCAAATATATCCCACCTTAATCCTAAGCCACGTTATAACCCATAAAAAGTCCTTATGATTTATGTTATGCATGTGATCCCAGTGGTGGAGAATGAAAAAATATACAAGCTTATGGTAGAGCATTTCTTTTGGAATGAATTCGAGAGAAATATATACCTTCAAACACATGAGAGTTTAGTGTTTATTCCCGTGAGGGTCTACCTATTTAGTTTACTCCATTTTTCAAGTAAAAATACCTACTAAGTAATTAGAAGTTGTTTAAGAATATATGTTCATGATATGTTATGAGTTTTGAAGAACTTGGTTATTATTTATTTATGACATTGCAACCTTGATTTCTTTTTGGAAAAATAAATTAGAGTTTTGCCCGAGGACGAGCAAAGGTTAAGTGTGGGGGTATTTGATGAGAACATAAAATATCATATTTTTATTCCTTAATGTATACTCCTTTATGCTCATTTAATGTCTAAAGATACTCATTATTTTTATATTTTGATCTAGGATACAATTGGAGTCACTAAAAGCAAAATGGAGCTAATTATCAATTCTGGACAGTTCTGACACCTTGTAGAAAAATGGTCATAACTTGCTCATCCGAAGTCCAATTGAGCTGATCCAAATTGATTCGGAAAGCTAAGTGATAGAGGCACAATTTTGCTGTTTTGATTTTCCCGAGATTCTGGTTACATCATGGACCAAATCACGCTTGAAGTTGAGACAACTATGCTGTGCACAAAAAGTGGAGTTGATATAACCATTTCCCAACTTATTCAAAGATTTTATTTTATTGTTGGGTTGTTGTAACTCTTAGAGGATTTTTGGGAAGATATTGTGATCTTCAAACACTTATTTAGAGTGTATAAAAGGGGTAGAGATCAAGAGAAAAAAAAAAAAACCCACAACTCTTCTTTCTCTTCTCCAATATTCTTTTGAAGTTTTTTGAACATGCGGAGCTAAAAGTCTTGTTGGTCGAAGGAAACGGAAGCCTCGGAATGAATAAAAACTTGTGAGATCTAATTTGTGTTTATATTTTTGATTTGTGCTTTAAGTATCGAATGTTTTCTTATGCATATTTTTATGATTATCTTGTTTAATGACTAGGATGCATACTAGTTTATTATTCATGACAATCTAATGCTAAATTAGATATCAAATCCGTAATTGTTCGATCCCTCTAATTTGTGAAGCAACCAAGATTTAATGAACTGCTTTGTTTTATTAGATCTTAGGAGAAAAACTTTTGACAAAATTAAATGCAACCGCGTGTGCTTGTGTTGTTTTGCTTCATCGATCTCATCGAGTTTAATACGCTACTAGATTAAACCTTTAGCGCTTGTCTGGGGTTATTTAGTAGTTAAGGTTAATTAGATCGCTTGTTTTTAATTAATTGTGGCTGAAGGAGATAGGAAAATAATTCCAACGATGAATATTCAAAGTATGAATTAATATATACTTGCATCGATAATCAGTTTTAAGATTCCAATGGTGGATGTTGACTGAGACCAACATTTATTTCTTTGATTATTTTAATACTTTAATTGTTTTTAGCTCTTTTTAATTTTCTTTGATCCAAAACTCTCCCCCCATCTTATTTCACATAGCATAAAGATCAAACTAATTACTCTTCGTGGGAACGATCCTTACTCTCACTACTACATATTATTTCAAGAGTAAAGATTTTATTTTTGGGTGCCTACGACAGCACACCACCTTGTATGATCAGTTTCTTCACTTAGAGCAGGGGAATAGAACAGTGGACGAGTATGATGCCGAGTTTAGTTGACTCAGCAAATATGGCGCTGCTTTGATACCAGATGACTTGGCTAAGGCTAAGAGATTTCATCGAGGACTGACCCAGGAGCTTCAATATTATACAAGCTCGCAGTCTCGAGTCTCTTATGCTGAA
This sequence comes from Iris macrosiphon, assembly GCA_036927795.1. Lineage (NCBI taxonomy): Eukaryota > Viridiplantae > Streptophyta > Magnoliopsida > Asparagales > Iridaceae > Iris > Iris macrosiphon. The sequence goes on from JAYESA010000009.1 coordinate 61,974,212, forward strand.
CTACTGACAGAGGCCAGATTTCAGGAAACCATTAGCAGAGGAAGAGGAGGTCAGCTGAGGATACAACAAGGAACAGCAAGGATACAGCAGGGACCAGCCAGGACACCACAGGGAGGACCTATCAGACGTCCTTTGGCACAACAGCATCAGCAACACCGAACAGGACCGTACCGGATTCCGAAAAAACCCCAATGTAATTATTGTGGGAAGATCGGACATATTTCGAGGGATTGTCGGACTCGCTTGGGTCAGTGTATGAGATGTGGCTCCGGACAACACATGGCGAGAGACTGCCCAATGCAGACATCGACACTCCCATCACCAGTTCAGAGACTAGCGCTTCCAGCACCGAAGCCAGCCCAGCAGATGACCGGATCGGGAGCACCCCGTCCCCCAGCAGCAGGAGGAGTTCAGAGAGGACCCCCGCTACCCACTCAGGAGGAGCAGTATATGAGGACCGGACATGGACAGCCACAGAGGAACGGGAGAGCTTTTGCATTGGAGGTAGATGACCTGGATCATGAGGTGGATGTCATAGCAGGTATTACCCTTGTTTTTACTTTTCCTGCTGTGACATTATTTGATACGGGAGCCACCCACTCATTCATATCATCTAGTTTTATTGCCAAACACAACATTGCTTCTACACCATTATCTAGTTGTGTTAGAATTCTTTCCGGAGGAGGAGTTGTACCAGTTAGTCGAGTTTGTAGAACGGGTCCTATAGTGATACGTGGCAGAGAGATGAATGCCCAACTCTTAGTCCTTCCTATGCCGTCTTTTGATATTGTGCTTGGAATGGACTGGCTGAGCAAGAACCATGCTTTCTTCGATTGCTTTGGAGGAAGCATTTTTTTTAAGGTACCAGGCCAGCCTGAACTTGAGTTTACCCGAGGATCCACAGAAATCCTTGATGGTATGCAGCTCGCAATGGACGATGTTGTCTATCACCCTATTATTTTAGAATTTCTAGACGTCTTTCCAGAAGATTTGCCAGGACTACCCCCAGACAGAGACGTAGAGTTTTTAATTGAACTAGCACCCGGAGCAGCACCTATAGCATCGCATGTTTACAGACTGGCGAAGAAGGAGATGGACGAGCTGAAGGCACAGTTAAAAGAGCTAGAGGAGAAAGGTTTCATCCGACCGAGTACATCACCCTGGGGAGCACCAGTGTTGTTTGTACCGAAGAAGGATGGGTCAGTGCGTATGTGCATTGACTACAGAGCCTTGAATGCAGTGACAGTGAAGAACAAATATCCACTGCCACGCATTGATGACCTGTTTGATCAACTCAGTGGAGCTAAGGTATTCTCGAAGATAGATCTGAGATCGGGATATCACCAAGTGAAGGTACGAAAGCAGGACATTTCGAAGACCACATTCAGAATAAGATATGGACACTACGAGTTTTTGGTCATGCCATTTGGATTGACCAATGCTCCAGCGATCTTTATGGACTTGATGAATCGAGTCTTCCACCAGTACTTGGACCAGTTCTTGGTCGTCTTCATAGATGATATACTTGTCTATTCGAAGAGCCACGAGGAGCACGAGGAGCATCTGCGGATTGTTCTAGAGACTTTGAGGAGAGAGCAGTTATATGCTAAACTCAGCAAATGTGAGTTCTTCTTGGACAGAGTTTCATTTCTTGGACATGTTGTTACAGGAGATGGTATTTCTGTTGATCCAGAGAAGATCTCAGCAGTTGAGACATGGCCTGTTCCTAAATCAGCAGCAGAGGTGAGGAGTTTCCTTGGACTTGCGGGATATTACCGACGGTTTATGGAAAACTTCTCAAGGATAGCGGCACCTATGACTCGTCTGACTTGTAAGGATCAAGAATTTATATGGACTGACGAGTGTCAAGCAGCCTTTGAAGATTTGAAGAAGCGACTGACTACAGCACCAGTATTGACGATTCCGTCAGGATCAAGAGGATATGTGATCTACAGTGACGCATCAGGAAAAGGTTTAGGATGCGTATTGATGCAGCATGGCAAGGTGATTACATATGCATCTAGGCAGTTACGAGTACATGAGAAGAATTATCCGACTCATGACTTGGAACTTGCAGCCGTTGTATTTACCCTAAAGCTATGGAGACATTACTTATATGGGGAACAAGTGGAGATCTATACAGACCACAAAAGCCTCAAGTACGTCTTCACGCAGAAGGAGTTAAATATGAGGCAACGTCGATGGCTCGAGTTGATGAAAGATTTCGAGATAGAGCTACATTATCATCCAGGTAAGGCTAACGTGGTAGCAGACGCGTTAAGTCGGAAGCCAGCAGCTTACTTCTTGACAGCACAGAGGGAACTTTTGGAGGATTTACAAGAGCTTGGCATTGAAGTGATATTACCCGGAGCAGATGGGACACTAGCCAACTTGCAAGTACAATCATCATTGGTAGAGAGGATTAAGGCAGCTTTGCCCACAGATGCCAGATTCAGGAGACTGAAGGAAAGGACAGAGGTCGGAGAGCAGACAAGATTGCGCATTCATGAGGATGGAACATTACGATGTGGTGATCATCTTTATGTTCCAAATGGAGAGATTTGACAGGAGCTGATGACAGAGGCTCATAGTTCGATCTATTCTATTCATCCTGGAGGCACCAAGATGTATCGTGACTTACGACAGCACTTTTGGTGGCATGGGATGAAGAGAGAGATAGCTCGCTTTGTAGCTAAATGTCTGGTATGTCAACAAGTGAAGGCGGAGCATCAGAGGACAGCAGGATTATTGCAACCACTTCCGATTCCAGAGTGGAAGTGGGAGCACATCACTATGGACTTCATCACGGGTTTTCCCAAGAGTCCAAGTGGGAGAGATGCAGTATGGATAATAGTGGACCGACTCACCAAGTCCGCCCATTTTATACCTTTTAGAGTGGGTCAGTCTACAGAAGCTTTAGCTGACTTATATATGAGGCAGATCGTGAGATTACACGGTATACCAGTCAGCATTGTATCGGACAGAGATTCGCGCTTCACATCGCACTTTTGGAGGAGCATGCAAGAGAGTCTTGGTACTCGTCTGAAGTTCAGTACATCTTACCACCCACAGACAGATGGGCAGTCGGAGCGCACTATTCAGACCTTGAAAGATATGTTGAGGGCTTGCATGTTAGACTTCGGAGGATCATGGGAGGACCACCTACATCTTGTAGAGTTTTCTTACAACAACAGCTATCAAGCGAGTATTCAGATGGCTCCGTTTGAAGCACTGTATGGAAGAAAATGTAGGTCTCCTATGTGTTGGAGTGACGTGGGAGAACGTCAGATTTTGGGACCCGAGTTGGTGGTCAACACTGTAGAGACAGTCAAGAAGATTCAGGGACACTTGCGAGCAGCGCAAGACAGGCAGAAGCAGTGGGCAGACCTTCATCGTCGTCCCTTGGAGTTCAAAGAGGGCGATCACGTCTTCTTGAGGATATCACCGACCAGAGGCACCATCCGATTCGGAGGGCGCGGCAAGTTGAGTCCAAGGTATATTGGACCATTTGACGTACTCGAGAGAGTTGGAGAGGTGACATATCGACTTGCGCTACCACCTTCACTGGAGGGAGTACATGACGTATTCCATGTGTCGTAGCTCAGGCGATATGTGGCTGACAGTAGTCATATTCTCGACCATTCAGAGATCACCATTGGGCCGAGCTTGTCATACCAAGAGCAACCCGTGGGAATCCTTGATTGTCGAGAGAAGGTATTGAGGAACCAGTCTATTCCCTTGGTTCGCATAGCATGGAGGCATGGCGGGCCAGGAGAATCAACTTGGGAGCGCGAGGACGACATGCGCAAGCGCTTTTCGAACCTATCCGCAGACCAAGGTATGAATTTACATTGTTAAATTATATCTTATACCATCATTGCATTCTATCGTGGCTTAATTTTAATTTCGAGGACGAAATTTTTACAAGTTGGGTAGAATGTAAAACCCCCATTCCTAGAAAATCGTATATACACCTTTTATTTATTAATTATTAATTAAATTATAATAATTAGAGCTAAATAGGGGAAATAGATTTTTAATAATTTTTATGTTAGGTGTTCGGGCACTTAGAGGACTTATGGGACCATCAGAAATTTTTTCAGAATTTATTCCATGTAGGAGACCCCTTGAGCTGTTGCTAACCTAACGATGTGCAATACCCTAATATATAAATTTTCTTATGTGTGAATATATATATATATATATATATATATATATATATATATATATATATACAAATATATATATGTGTATGTATATATTTAAAAAGAAAGAAAGCAAAAGAAGAAGTATTAAATAAGTATTTAATAATAAGTATAGTAATAATAATAATATTAATAATAACAACCTAACACTTTCCTTTAGCATTTAGCTTTGATTTTCCTTTGCAGGAACTTTGCTACAGACCCTTCCGCCACTTCAGCTTATTCATTAAAGACCGCCCCTTAGCACCCCTTCAATTCAGCGTTAAACCCTTCTCGCGTCCAAACCCGCGGACCCATACGCAACCCTCTCTCCCCTTAATATATTATATATATATATATATTAGATCTCCAAAACCCTAACCTAGAAATTTCCAAACTTCCTCATCCCATCTAAGAGCCGTCACCGCAGCCAGAGAAGACCCGCCAAGCCATCCAACCATCCCGTCGACGCCGACCTCGCATCCTGCAGTTTCCCACTCGAGGCACCTTCGCTCCGGCGTAATTTTCTGTCGACTCGCTCGACCAAACGCTGTTCCGTTTTCATAGGTATGATCTCCCCTCAACTCTCTCCAATATTTGTGTTATAGCCAACCTCAGAAAACGTGTGCCCCTAGGTGTAAATCAGCGTCCAAAATAGACGGACAGACAGAATTCTGGGATCACAGAATTCCAGAATGACCACCCGTATTGCCGAGTTCGTATCTCCCATCACAGAGATCCGAATTCGGTGATTCTTTTTGATACCCGTAGAATTCTTAACCTAGTTTAATTTCTGTAAAATAACCCTAGGCTAATAGTTGCTGTGGACATAGTTTAATTCGTCACAAAACTGCGCGCACCCACTTTTTTCGGTTTTCCAAAAGTTGGAAAACGGAGCACGTCCCGCCAAACGGGACCGCCCCGCCGTGTGCCAAGTGTACCGAATGGTGCACGCAGCATAACCGGACATGTGAAGATTCGTGGGGACTGATTCGGACGCGTGTACGCGCCAAAATCAGGCCGTATCCGTGGACACATTTCGTGTCGCCACTTTTGTGGAACTCATGCGTATTTTGTGCACGCTTGTCAGATTGCGACGAAACTTGCGCCACTGGACTCGTGGTAACGCGCTGGTCCTGTGACCCAAATTTCACGCGATTCTGAGACGGTTGACCAAATCGCCAATTGGCGGGCCCCACTGTTGACTTTTTGGACAAAATAGTGTTTGGCTCATCGGAATCCACATTTGGACATGCCGTTGGGTTCGTATTGACATCTAGATTTGTTTGACCTATAGTTTGTCCCATTTAGAGACTGTTACCCTTGGCACGTTTTTCGGTACAAAATGGGCCACACGTGAACCCCACTTTTACCCAAAATTACCGTTTTGCCCCTGTGTCCAAATTGTACGAAAGGGATGTGCTTTTTAGCTATTTTACTCATTCCGGAAACGTTGGTGATGTTTATTTCAGCATCCGGAGACGTTTGTTCAGAGTCCTTAGTTCCAGGTTTAGTGTCCTTGACATTTGGGCGCGTACACTTTACAGATTTCTTGCCAGGCAAGTATACCTTGCCATTGTACTGTATTTACATTCCATATGAGGCATGCATGTTTATTTTCTGTTTACTTAGTTCATTTATTTTAACTGCTATATAAACTGCGCGTCCAAGGAAACTTGGGTGCAACGACGGTGTCGTCGTACTATATTTTTATTTATGTATATGCATTGGACCTACTTTATGAGACTACCCCATTTTCATGAGGCATTTATGTTTCATTGGCCATGACACTATTCTTACACGAGTGTGAGTCACATGTAGGATACGGACTTGCATACTCGGCTGGCCCCCGGTACGTATAGGTCGTGCGACGGATAGGGATAACTGCCAATAGAAACTTTGCATGCTAGTAGACCTGGCGGTTATTAGAGGTTTATCGTGTCATGGACATGACATGCTTAGAGCATTGGGTGGGAAGAACAACAAGTACCGCATTTGAGCTCCTTTACACTTTTTCTCCTGTACGCCCGGATTCTCCGCTGGAGATACGGGTCATGATGACCACTATATATTATGTACTATCAGGCGGGCCACCGGCGTTCAAAAGATGACGTGCCTTTTAGGCCCCTGGATCTCCAAAAGAGAACCATGCCAAATCCCAGTTTTCAGCCAGATAGCTCACTTGTGGGAAAATGTGTTCTTAACTGCATTCACATAGATGGTTAGGCGACCCCAATGGATGTTTATTTTCAGTACTTTATTGGCATGTGCTTTTTGTATCTTGTTATGTCCCTCTGAGGACCTGGTCCCTTCCAGATATAGGTGAGCAGGAGTACCCGCAGGAGTATGGACCTGGACCTGATGCTACCTATCAGCCTGAGGAGATCTTACCTTCTGATTATATGTGATTCATTGCAGCTGTTTAGAGATTTTAGTTGCTATTCTTTTCTAGACATTTATTCTTATATTAGAGTTTATTCTCTTCTCTCTTTAGTAGTTTATTATAGTCGATTTGCAGTGGATTTGTCTCCACCCGACTATTGCACTTTGAGATTACTATTTGAGACTACTTCTTTGATATTCATTTATTGATTTCCATTCTTCTATTATTTGTGTTGTGGATGAGATATAGAACTGCGTGTGACTTGTTGTGACATATATTTACCACTGTGGATTAGATATTCATGTACAGCGTACGTGTGTATATGATTTCCATATATTGGAGTTCGTATATATACGGCTGGCGTGTTACGTATTCCTAGTCCTACGTATTTTGGGATTGGGGCGTGACAAGACGTGCAGCTGTGCGGTGGAGCGGCTGACCGGAGAAGATGATGATGGTGGTGGTAGTATATGGCGGTGTTTCAGGTTGGCCAATGTCCGCTGCTCGTCGAGGAAGCCGGTCGAGCAGTGGCTCGGCGAGTATGGTGGAGGAGGGACGGTCAGGTCGAGCTACGCCGGAGATGGTCGAGGTGAGGGCCGGTGTCGAGGTGCAGAGGTTGTAGTGGCTCGGCGGGTTGCTGCAGGCCGAGGAGGGTGGCAATGGTCGTACAGCAGCCGAGGAAGGACAGGGTCGGAGTGTAGCAGGGGTTGGGTCGCCGGTTGGAGCTGTGGGGGAGAGTCGGATGCTGGCCGGGTTGAGGGGATAAGTGAGATGGTGGTAGTGGTGCATCCCCCCTTGGTAAAATTTAAAACAAGGAGAGGAAGAAGAAGAAGAAGAAGAAGAAGAAAGGAGAAGAAAAGAAAGGAAAATGAAAAATGTAAAGCCTACGGTTGGAGGCTTGTGAGGAGGTGGGGTGTGCCTAGGTTTTAGGGATTAGGGCTTGTGATAGGACATTAAATAGGGAGGGGTGAGATGAGAATGAAGGATGATGATGCACCCACTTTAAATGAGTGGCCAGGATTTGATATGGAGAAAATTCCTTCATATGAGGATGAGGGTGTTGACTAGTCAATATTGGGCTTCTCCATTTGGTTGAACCAATGGTGTGTTGACACCTATTACAAATTTGTAAATTAGCCCCCTTAAATTTGGGTATTTGTACAGACGCATAAAATGATAAAAATTGGGTGGACGATTCGGTGTTTGGCATTTTGCAGAGTGAGGGGGCGTTGTGTGTGTCGTACGGGCTCAAATAGCAGGGTACTGGAATTAAACCGGGATTAACGAAATCGGTCAAAATGTTATCCTCAATTTAATTAGAAATAAAATGTAAGCTGTGTTCTAAAATTAATTAGGAGTACATGGGACCAAAATCAGGTCGGGTCATCAATATTATTAATGAAGAAGACTCAGAACAGAATATTACCCTAATTTGGGTCGTACGAAAAATAGGTCAAGATTGCCTCCAATTTCGATTGGAACGCACAACGATACAAAATTGGAATTTATTTAGAATTTAAATAAACGTCCGCGACGATTATTGTGCGGCTAAAATGAAGCACAAGAGAGCATGATTATGAGTTACAAAAATGACAGAATGGAAGGCGGACACGTCTAGGGCAATGTTGTAAAATTTGTTGGAAGGCAAAAGCTAGGGTAGCGCTCCAAATATCGAAGCAACGGCAGCGCGCAACAATTAAATAAATTACGGTAATTAATTACTATCTCAAAAATTAAATCCTAAATAATGCAATTAATACGTAATCCTATAATTCGGACAGGTGTTCGTCTAGTGGCTTCTAGGTCAAGTCTGCCAGCTCAAACATTAATGAACACTGAATATAATATAATATATTTAATACACATCTCATGAAATTATTTAATTTAAATATACGAAATATTAAAAAAAGTCAAAAATGCCCCTGTTTTCAGAATGTGCTAGTGACAAGTCTACCCTCCTTAAAAGAATTTCGTCCTCAAAATTTAAAGTCCTCATAGTAGTGTTTATTCATTATATTATTTTTTTATCAACGGTTAAATTCACCAACCCACATAATCCTGAAATAATCCACCTTGTCAATTCACAATCTTCAAAAATTTGAAATTACTGTATTCCTGAAATATCCTCGAAAATAAAAATCAGTTTCCATTTCCTCACAATTTCCTCCGAATTTAAATTAAAAATTTAAATACTCAGAATTTGACATCCCATCCTCTAATTCACTCAATGCACATTAAGACTCTCATCTAAAACACAATCCATAATTTCAACCCTTCAATTCAATTAATCCACTATATTCATAAAATTGGAATTGTCATCCGAAAAGTTTGAATTTAAACACCAATCCGTTAATAATTTTTACTCCTCAATTTAAATCCAATCAATGCATATTCAAAATCTAAATCCTCATCCCGAGAATTGAATTTGACACTATCCCATTAACGAATTTATTTCCTGATTCCCTTTTTTATCAGAATACTCAACAATGCGATACTTACGGAATCTTCAAATGCAACATTCGTAATATAAAACTTTAAAATTCATAACTTGCGGTCAAAATAAATATAATGACAATCTCCTAAATTTTCTCAAGTTTTTTTTTGATAGATATATCATACTCAATAATCATCAATCCTACCATATTAAATTCTTTACCTCTCATTTAAATTAATATTTATCCTCGAATTTTAATGATAATTTAATCACATCTCAATCCTGATAAAATCACTGATTTATCAACTCTGCCATATTAAATCCTTAACTTTTTATGCTTACTTCCAAAAATTTAGCATCTCGTTTCTCTTGTCAAGTCATAACCTCTTCATAATCTACTATGGTCAAACCCCAATAATCCTGGTCTAAAAAAATTCTACCTGCAGTCATACAACATACAACCTAGAGGAAACATGCATGGTTATGGTCTGTTTTATCATGGTATTGCATTCTCTGTCAAGTACTCCTCTCTCCAATACAACTCTAGATGGACACCCAAGTCAGTCTGCAGCGCCATCTCAATCATGCTCAAATCAACAGATCCTTACACATGTATATCATCGACTAATATATATTTCTCTTCTACCAGAAAATTTTATCCTTATAATAAAATCATTAAAATTTAACTTTGAGCAAATTAAAATAAAAGTGTATACTTTCCTCAAGGGTCAAATATTCAATATTGAAATCAAACTTTAATCACTTCTAGAATCTTTATAGCCTTGACCATGTTTATCTAATCAAATTTGGAATCCTCAAAATTTTAATGACACAATCTCAAATCCTCTATAATTCTCAAAATTAAAATGTATTTCCACTCTTTAATTCATAAATCCTCAAATATACGTATAAGTGCTCACGGTCTCTAATACTCGAGGTGCACTCAATACTTCTATTGTCTACAACTTCCAACTGGGTACTAAAATTGTACTGCCCGAATTAATTGCACTATCACTCCCAATGATTTAAGTTATCATCACACGTATTTTCTTCCATGATTTTCAATCTATATCAACTGGTATATCATCTAATTATCATCACGCAGAGTGCTTACTGTTATTAGAATCATTCTCGACTAATCCTCGATATAGAATCATTAGTACTCTTGGTATGATATCACTAGCTTCATTAATGGATCATCTCATCAAACTCATTAGAACTCATGATTACCTGTACCTTCTATAACACTCATATTTTCTTTACTCTCCTGGGCATGTATATGGTTCTTCATCTCGATTGATGTATAGGTATTTCCCTTTAACCTTTTTCAGCCTGTTAAACTAATCTGTGATACGCTTCACCATTTTTATTACCAATTTTGATATTTCCCTAATCATGACACCTCATTATAACTCTTTATGCATATATATTTCTTTATATTTTTACACACCCGATATCAATTATCAATTTGAACATCATGCTCCATTAATCCTTAACATAATTCCTGGATACTTAATTGTTTACATAGATCATCCAATTACATAATTCATGATTATCCAGGACGGACATGTTGGCTCTGATACTAACTCTTGGAACTATCACTGATACTCTATACTCTTATTTACTCATAGTACTATAATGACACTTATCCTAGTACCATTGTTACAAGGTACTATGCTATGGGTTAACTCTAGGTTAAGGCCTACTGCTCACATGTCCATCCAGGAAACACTTACAACTCACTAGCAACACTCAGTCAATACTAATACTCAAGACACAGCCATAATTACAAGTCATTATTTATTATACTTAACAAGGAATCCTCAAGGAATAGGAGCTCAAAAAGACTGGATTGAGGACTGAAGGTGTTTCTACTGCTAGCAACCAAAAGAAACGATGGAATAAGTCCTGTATTAACAGAAATAAATAAGTGTTGAGATGATACTTTAAAAAACCAATTTTTAGATACAACCTGATAATCATATATGTCTGTCAGAAATTATGACGCTGAGAATCCTCGCCATGCCAGTAAGCATAGGTGTGATAAACGACAGGTTCCGTAACTTAAGTATGCAACCCTATAATTATGTCATCTAGAATCTTTGCCACGCCAACCGGTACGGCTGCGATAAACTCTAGGTTCCATAACCAAAGTAGACGTTTCACCTTTCTCACTGTTCTCATCAATATTTGTCATCAGATGATATCGTAAAATTTAGTCCGTAAAATTTATCTCGGTATAAAATCAACTCTACAATGAAACCAAGATCCTAATTTAATAAATGATCAACAGGAATTAAACTCAATATCAAGGAGTGAGGACGGACGAAAACAAGGCAAAGGATTTAAAATTAGAAATTATAATAAGATTCTCAAGGGGTCATCCCAGGAATCTCTCAAGAATTTATGATTGAGTATCCTCTCTCATCCTAGTATCCTATGTCCTATATTCTATAACAGGCACGCAATAGTACAACTATGACGTCGCACTACCACGACATCGCACAACTTACGAAGTCTGACCTGCATGGGCCACTACTAAAAATGTGTCATGACCCGTACCCGAAATTGGGGCATGAGTACGCGGGTACGTCCAGCCTACGCCGCAGCATCGGCGGTAGAACGCTGTCTAGGTCAATCACTATCTAAAATAGTCTCACACTAGCATCCAACTCCATAAGGAGATGCGGATAACAATATAAAAGAACAACATACTCAATCACATAACTACAGCACGATAAGAAATCGGAGGAAAAAATAAGAATATAACACAAGTCAAAATCTTCAATATCTAACTCAACATAATCCAAGTCTGAAATAAGATTTGCCGGAGACAAATCCGGTACCAAAAAAATATGCTAAAGGAACTAACTAGAACTAGTGATTCCGGCTAGACCTCCCAGAATCACGACTGCACTACTAAAACCAAGTCTGCAGCTACTCACTTTGTGGTCCATAAGTGTCGGATACCAGTCCTTTAGGCATAGTCTGGAAAATGTTTTCCAGTCAGGAAGGAGCAAAGTACATTTCTAAATAGCAGTTCTATATCAATGATATAAACTATGTAGCAATATATAGATGGAAATATACAAGATGCATGTATATGTACGAGAAATATACAATAAAGGATATACTGGAAATACTGTAAGTAAATGCAGGAAAGGAAACAATATGTCAATGAGCAAGAATACTATGACTAAGTGTGTGAGTACTAGCTTTAACATATGATCGGCTTGGGAACTTGATCAGGCTAGTTACATATGATTAGCTATGATTCATGTAAGGTCAGGCTAACATTTGGTTAGCTATGATGCATGTAGAGGTCAGGCTAATCACATGTAATAGCTATGAAGCATGTAAATGGTCAGGCCGCACCCGACGTGAGATGTGGCATGACCTATGATGCATGTAGAGTTGGGTATGATCACATATCTACACTAAAATACTCTCCACCCCCGACTGGTATAGTAGATCCAATCATGGTACGCTATGGCACGGGATTCCCTAGGAAGGTAGCAAATCTCCCCGGAAATCAGTGTCTGTACATGTATAAGATATAAATGAAGCAAGACTTGTACAAGCTACACCATCAACAAGGAATAATATCTCATGACGAGATCCGTATACACCAATCCGTGTAACCAGCGTGTCGAAATATGGATATTTACACTAGATACAATGAACATAGGAGATATCATTAATTAGAAGCTAATCAGAGAATGTACTCGCCTTGGGTCCTTAGCTGGTAAAGCCAATGTCCTGTCCCAGAGTACCGTCTGGAGGATCCAACAGTCCTATAACATATAATAAATGTAACCTTGTATCAGATGCTACACTAGCACAACATAAATGTACTGAACTCAGGGGCTATGCCAGGTATGACACTGGTCAATCTAGGGTCAGTGTGCGTCAAATTGCACGGGCATCGCGTCTGCAATTGCTGGGCAAGACAGACGATCAAAATGGTACGGGGCTTGCCAGTACGTCAGCGTACGCATGGCAGTCAACAAACAGTTCACAGGATTATAGGTCAGGTGTAGTTACGGGGTGTCCGTATCCACACTCGGGTCATCTAGTAGAGATATATAAATATACATATCTTTAACTAACATATATAATTACAATATATATATATATATAAATATATATATATATATATACACCAAATTAAATACATATACAATATATATATATATATATATATATATATATATATATATATATATATATATATATATATATATATATATATATATATGTACCATTTAATTCCATGTATAATATATATACTAGTTAAACATTATATATGTACCAAATATACCAATTAAAATGCTAAGTGTATATACAAATACCTATATACATATATCAATTAGTAATTACATACATATACTAATATATATATATATATACATATATATCAATTATATATATTGAAAATATATTAAGTATACACAAAAAATATATATATACATATACCAATTAATTACATACATACATTATACATTTTTATATATACACTATACATATACATTAAATACATACTATATATTACATTAAATACATACTATACATTACATTGAATACATACTATACATAACATTATATACATACTATACATTACATTAAATACATACTATACATTACATTGAATACATACTATACATTATATATTAAGGAGGGAAGAAGGAGTGGGACTCACCGGGATGGTGGTTCTGCTCGCCGGAAGGGAGAGGCTGAGCTCCGGATGGGAGTGGCTCACCGGGTGGAGCTGGATGTCGGGGTCAATGCAGGGAGGAGTGGCTGATGCAGTGGGAGGAGCTCGGATGGTGGCTTACCGGAGTTGTGAAGAGGGGAGGAGCAGCAGTCGGGTGCTCGGGATGGGCAGCGAAACAGTAGCTGCGGCTGCCGGAGAAGATGGAGGGGAGGGGAGGCTGAGGGCCTCGCTCGCCGGAGTAGGGAGTCTGGGAGTGATGGCACTGGTGGCGGCTCTGCTGTAGCAGCCGGGGAAGAAGAGTAGGGGGTTGGGGTCGTCTCGTGGCCGGGGGAAAATGCAGTGGTGGTGGTGAAGTATGATGATGATGGTGGTGGTAGTCGATGGGGGGAGTTGGGTTGAGGAAGGCTCGGCGGAGCGTGGCTTCTCGTGGCGGAGTAGCGGGGATGCAAGGAGTTGCCGGAGCCGGAGTAAAGGGAAATCAGGGGAGACGTGCAGCTGTGCGGTGGAGCGGCTGACCGGAGAAGATGATAATGGTGGTGGTAGTATGTGGCAGTTTTTCCGGTTGGCCAGCGTCCGCTGCTCGTCGAGGAAGCCGGTCGAGCAGTGTCTCGGCGAGTATGGTACAGGAGGGATGGTCAGGTCGAGCTACGCCAGAGATGGTCGAGGTGAGGGCCGGTGTCGAGGTGCAGAGGTTGTAGTGGCTCGGCGGGTTGCTGCAGGCCGAGGAGGGTGGCAATGGTCGTACAGCAGCCGGGGAAGGACAGGGTCGGAGTGCAGCAGGGGTTAGGACATCGGTTGGAGCTGCGGGGGAGAGTCGGATGCTGGCCGGGTTGAGGGGATAAGTGAGATGGTGGTAGTGGTGCATCCCCCCTTGGTGAAATTTAAAACAAGGAGAGGAAGAAGAAGAAGAAGAAGAAGAAGAAGAAGAAGAAGAAGAAGAAGAAGAAAGGAGAAGAAGAGAAAGGAAAATGAAAAATGTAAAGCCTACGGTTGGAGGCTTGTGAGGAGGTGGGGTGTGCCTAGGTTTTGGGGATTAGGGTTTGTGATAGGACATTAAATAGGGAGGGGTGAGATGAGAATGAAGGGTGATGATGCACCCACTTAAAATGAGTGGCTAGGATTTGATATAGAGAAAATTCCTTCATGTGAGGATGAGGGTATTGACTAGTCAATATTGGGCTTCTCCATTTGGTTGAACCAATGGTGTGTTGACACCTATTACAAATTTGTAAATTAACCCCCTTAAATTTGGGTATTTGTACAGACGCATAAAATAATGAAAATTGGGTGGGCGATTCGGTGTTTGGCATTTTGCAGAGTGAGGGGGCATTGTGTGTGTCGTACGGGCTCAAATAGCAGGGTACTGGAATTAAATCGGGATTAACGGAATCGGTCAAAATGTTATCCTCAATTTAATTAAAAATAAAATTTAAGCTGTGTTCTAAAATTAATTAGGAGTACATGGGACCAAAATCAGGTCGGGTCATCAATATCATTAATGAAGAAGACTTAGAACAGAATATTATCCTAATTTGTGTCTGTCACGCCCCAGTCCTAAAATATCGAGGGACTGGAGATGCGTGGCAATGGCCAGCAGCACGCACCGATGGATAACCCAATTTAATGGAACCATCAGGGCGTACTTAAGCTGTACAGAAGGTCTACTATAACAAATCACACTAATCTCATCCATAAAGATAAAGAAATAAACTGCATAATGAAATGGAAATAAGTAGCAACAACAAGTCAGTCGGAGAAACAATCCGACTTATGTCTGAATACACTGGCTCAATAGGCCAGGAACAAAAGAAATAAACATGAAATAAATACTGAGTACTTGAACAGGCACTCAGGAGAAGTCTTCGGCAGTCACCTCGTCTTCAAGGTTCGGTTCTGCTCCAGCAATAGCTTCAGCTCCGGTCCCGTATACCTCGGGATACTGCTCCTCAGCTAAACCTGGGGATATAATCCATTCCAGGTCCTCAGTGGACATAGCAAGGCACAAAATAGAACAAGCCAAATAAATGCAGTGCAATTAAATAAATGAAACAGCAGGATAAACTATGTAATCATCTATGTGATATGCAAATGAGAGCAACACTAGTACTCAGGCTGAGACCGCTACAAGCTCTGTGTCGAGGAGCCAGTAGCAGTAATAACACGTAAAGGGTCTAGCTCTGCTGGAGAGTCTACAACCTCACAATAATAGTATATATATAGATAGAACAGCCTATAGCCTGTGTGTCTCTTTCGACCCAATGTAATCACGCAAGCCATGACCATAACGTCTCATGTCCATGTCAGCGGGATTATAACTAATGCAACAAGTCATAATGTCTATAAATAAAATATCTCTGTCCAGTCCTGTATCCTATACAGAATCACCACGAATATCTCAGGAAGATTCTGTCCATGATAGTGTCAAGTGTCCTGGGTTGTAGGGTACTTGATAGGTCAAGTACAAGAATAAAGGGTATCGTGAATCCATCTCTAAATGACGAACCCAACACCGCGTACGGTGTTGGCACCCGACTATGATCGGACACTAGGTACGTCATACGTTTCCTAGGTTAAGCAGTTTAAACAAGATTATATGAATTTATACAAGACATCCAGCAAAGTGTTATCACTGAAAATAAGAAGATAAAGACTGCAAGTTTGGCAAGGTGCACTTGCCTGATGTTTGGATTCTACTAAGGTCCTGGTTTCAGAAATTTCCAGAGATGTCTTCGAAAGCTGAAATAAATAGTACCATCATGCTCAGAAGGTGTCAAATAGCTAGGAACGTCTGTCCTTGGGTCCAATTTGGAGACAAGGGCAAAAACGGCAATTTTGGGCCAGAACGGGGTCCACCGGTGGGCCCGCTTTGCACCGAAAAATGTGTCAAGGTCAACGGTCTCCAAATTCACCAAACTTAGTGTCAACAGGTCAGGAACGCTGATACGAACCCAACGGAACTTTCAGATTTGAATTTCGATGAGCCGATCACCAAATCGCCCGTCGAGTGGGGCCTGTGGGGCCCACGACACGCGATTTCGTCAACGTTCTCAGAACCGAACCAAACTTGACCCACAGGACCAGCGTATCTCTACGAGTCCGATGGCACAAGTTTTGTCTCGATCCGACGTGTGTGCACGAAGTTAAGGTGAATTGCAGAAAGGGCGGATACGGGGCGATGTCCGCGGATATGCGTTGATTTCGGTGTGCACGCACACCCGAATCAGCTTCCGTGAAATTCCACACATCCGTATCGACGAGGCGCATGTATCTATGAAGACCGCACGCGACCAAGTCGTCCCGTTTGGCGGGGCATACTCAGTTCCGGGGTGAAACAGGGTCTGGTTTTTCCTGTTTTTGGATCGCGGTGTGCGATCACCACAGGACGCGATGCCCTGAGCGGTTTATCCGGGCACCGAGAGGGTCATACAGGCTTCGTAACGCAATTTACAGAATCAAAAACGGAGATACAGGGTGCAAGATACGAGTACCTGAACGAGACCCAAAAAACTGGGTTTTTGCCGTGTCCGACTCGTGTCCTGGACACGTGTCCACTGCTAGGGCTAGGGTTTGGGGTCTGCCGGAGTTGTGGCCGGCCGGTGGCGGATTGGGCGGCGTTGGCGACGGAGGGAGCCGGGGACAGCGTCGCCGGGGGCTCGGGACGCGGGCGGCGACGGCAGAGGTCACCGGAGGCGGAGGCGGGCGGAGGAAATGGAGGAGGAGGGAGGAGAAAGGGGGCTGGTTCTTTCTGGAGGAGGGTGGCTCACGGCGGGAGGAGGTCGGCGCAGGAGGCGATGGTTTCTGGAGGAGGGTGGCGACGTCTCGGGGTCGTCGGAGGCTTCCGGCAGCGGTGATGGGGAGAAGGAAGGGGAGAAATTTATAGGGGGCTCGGGGAGGGGTTGGCCGGGGACGTGGCCGTGAAGAGCGGAGGTGGGTGGCGACGTGGGCAGGTCAGGCGCGGTGCGAGGTCGTGGCCGACGGGGCGCGCGGAGGGCGGCAAAAAACTCGGGGCGGTCGTGGGGGTTCTGGACGTGGGAGGGGAGATGGAGGACCGGGTCGGGTCGGGCGCGGATCCGGGTTTGGGCGGACCCGCCCGACCCGCTAGAGTGGCTGGGGGGCTGGGCTGGGTTTCACTAATGGGCTCGGCCCACTGGGCCGGGCCGGGCCCCAAAATACAATAAATAATAATAATAAAGATAATAATAATAATAATTATAATAATTAATTAATTAATTAGTAAAAATAGTTTTTAGGCTTTTAAAAATAGGTCTGAGGCCCAATAAAATCCCAGAAAATTATCCTAAGTCCGATTTTCTATTTTACACCACAAAATCATATTTTTATTACATTTTAATATTAGTTATTAGCAATTAAAAATCCTATAATCACCACAGCACATATTGTAAATTCTTGAAAATTGCAGAAAAATTCCCAAAATTGATTTTTAAAAATCTGAAAATTTTAGGGTGTTTACAATCTACCCCCCTTAAGAGGATTGCGTCCTCGCAATCGAAGGGTAAACTATAAAGGCACGATTCTACAGAATTAAAGAATGCTTAGGTTCTACCTGATTCTGCAAAAAGTGTGGATAACGCTGGCGCATAACATCCTCTCGTTCCCAGGTCGATTCGCCAGGAGAGTGCTGTTTCCAAGCTACTCGAACCAGTCTGATTGTCTGTCCTCGCAGTTTCTTCTCACTGGTGTCGAGTATACCCACTGGCTGCTCTTCGTATCTCAGGCTAGGTCCTACCGCAATCTCAGAATGATCAACTATATGACTTGGGTCCGTCACGTATCGCCTCAGTTGTGAGACGTGGAATACATCATGCACTCCCTCTAAGGATGGAGGTAATGCAAGACGGTAAGCCACCTCACCAATGCGCTCCAAGATATCGAATGGCCTAATGTACCTTGGGCTTAACTTGCCTCTGCTGCCAAATCTGATAGTACCTCTAGTGGGCGAGATCCTCAAAAATATATGCTCTCCTTTCTTGAACTCCAGGGGTCATCTGTGTGCATCTGCCCAATGCTTCTGTCTATCCTGGGCTGCACGGAGATGGTTCTGAATCTGTTTTATTTTCTCCACTGTCTCCGTTACCAACTCTGTTCCTAGTAATTGACGTTCGCCAACGTCGCTCCAGCATATTAGCGATCTGCACTTCCTTTCGTACAACGCCTCGAAAGGTACCATCTGAATGCTTGCCTGATAGATGTTGTTGTAGGAGAACTCCACTAAGTGCAGATGATCTTCCCAAGATCCTCCGAAGTCCAGTATACATGATCATAGCATATCTTCCAAGATCTGAATTGTGCGCTCTGATTGGCCATCTGTCTGAGGATGATAGGTAGTACTGAATTTGAGCCTGGTGCCAAGACTCTCTTGCATGCTTCACCAAAAGTGAGAAATAAATCTCGAGTCTCGATCTGATACAATACTAACTAGCACTCCATAAAATTTCACGATCTGTCGCATATACATGTCGGCTAGTATTTCCGCGGATTGTCCGACTCTGAATGGCAAGAAGTGAGCCGACTTAGTAAGCCGATCCACGATGACCCATACCGCATCCTTTCCATTAGGACTTCTTGGAAATCCAGTGACGAAGTCCATGGTAATATGCTCTCATTTCCATTCAGGTATGGGAAGTGGCTGCAACATACCTGCAGTCCTTTGGTGCTCAGCCTTCACCTGCTGGCAGACTAAGCATTTTGCCATAAATCGGGCAATCTCCCTTTTTATTCCAGGCCACCAGTAATATTGTCTTAAGTCCCGGTACATCTTGGTTCCTCCTGGATGAACAGAGTATATGGAGCTATGTGCTTCAGTCATCAACTCCTGCCTTAATTCTCCATTTGGAACATATAGGCGATTTCCGCACCTTAATATCCTGTCCTCGTGGATGCGAAGTCCCATTTGCAGGCCTGCTTCGGTTCTCTCTTTCAGCCTTCAGAATCTGGCATCATTAGGCAAAGCTTCTTTGATTCTCTCCACCAGCGATGACTTAACTTCGAGGTTAGCCAGCAAACCATTTTGTCCAGGTAGAACAACCTCTATCTGAAGATCTTGCAAGTCTTGTAATAACTGAGGCTGCTCAGTCAAGAAATAAGCCGAGGGTTTTCTGCTGAGGGCGTCGGCTACAACATTTGCTTTCCCTGGGTGGTACTGCAGATCTATGTCAAAGTCCACCATCAACTCAAGCCAACGCCTTTGCCTCATGTTGAGCTCCTTCTGTGTATAAACATACTTCAAGCTCTTATGATCAGTGAATATTTTGACCTTCTCTCCATACAGATAATGTCTCCAGATCTTCAATGCAAAAATCACTGCAACTAGCTCTAGGTCGTGCGTTGGGTAGTTCTTCTCGTGGACCTTCAGCTGCCTCGATGCATAAGCGATAACCTTGCCATGTTGCATTAAGACACAACCTAGTCCACTACCGGACGCATCACTATAAACAACAAAACCTCCTGACCCTGAGGGAAGAGTCAAGACTGGTGCTGTTGTTAGACGTCTCTTCAATTCTTCAAAGGCATTCTGGCATTCTTCCGTCCATATGAACTCCTGATCCTTCCGTGTCAGCTTAGTCATTGGCTCTGCGATCCTTGAAAAATTTTCTACGAACCGCCGGTAATACCCAGCAAGTCCAAGAAAACTTCTCACTTCCGCAACCGAGGTAGGGGTAGGCCAGGTTTCTATAGAAGTGACCTTCTCTGGGTCCACAGACAGTCTTTCATCCGAGATAATATGTCCTAAGAATGGCACCTTGTCCATACAGAACTCACATTTGCTTAGCTTGGCATACAGCTTCTCCCTTCTCAAGGTTTCTAGCACCATTCTGAGGTGTTCCTCGTGCTCTTCGTGGTTCTTGGAGTAGACTAGGATATCATCAATGAACACCACCACGAACTTATCCAAGTACTGATGGAAGACTCCGTTCATCAAACTCATAAATACGGCGGGTGCGTTGGTTAACCCAAACGGCATTACTAGGAACTCATAATGCCCATACTTAGTTCTGAAGGCCGTCTTTGGGATATCTTCCTTCTTCACCCTAATCTGGTGATAACCGGATCTAAGGTCAATCTTTGAGAATACCCTAGCACCACTCAATTGGTCAAACAAGTCATCAATGCGTGGTAAGGGGTACCGGTTCTTAACAGTTATAGCATTAAGGGCTCTGTAATCAATGCACAACCGCACGGTTCTATCCTTCTTGGGTACAAAAAGTATAGGTGCTCCCCATGGTAAAACACTGGGCCGGATAAATCCTTTCTCCAGAAGGTCGTCAACTTGTGCTTTCAACTCCACTAACTCCTTAGGTGCTAGCCGATATACCGATAAAGTGATAGGTTCGGCTCCTGGAGTTAGGTCTATTGTGAATTCTATCTCCCGATCAGGTGGTAAACCTGGAAGATTGTCGGAAAATACATCCAAAATTCCGATATGACTCTTGGGTAACCTGAATCCTCTTCTACAGTTAATACCCTAAGAGTTGGCTGGACCCCTTGTTCTACAGCTCCTCGAAGGAATTCAAACTCAGGAAGGCTAGGGGGTCTAAATATCACTTTTCCAAGCCGGCAATCCAGTGTCGCATGGTACTGACTTAACCAGTCCATACCAAGTACAACATCGTAATTAGGCATAGAAAAGATCATGAATTGGGCTCGCATCTCTCGGCCACAGACTACTACCGAACATGATCTACAGATATCACTAACCGGGATAATTCTACCTCCCGTTAGAATTCTCTTCATCTTCGAGAGAGGTGCGGTAGCTATTCTATGTGTGGCTACGAAGCTAGCAGTAATAAATGAATGCGAGGCTCCAGAATCAAATAATGCTATAGCAGGAATTGAAGCTACTAATATGGTACCTGCTATCACTTCGCCTGCAGTAGCTTCCTCAGTGACTGCTAGTGCATATGCCTGACCTCGTCCCTGAGCGGGACCCCTTTGCTGACGAGCTTGCTGGAACATTGCTGCCTGAGGTGGTAGAGGTGGCCTGGCTCCTCCAGGCCCTGTCTGTGTTGCTCCCCCAGCTGGAAGAGCTGCAGGTGGAGCTGGTCGATTCGAAACTCCCTCCCGACGTTCCGAGCAGTCCCTTGAGAAGTGTTGTCCAGATCCGCAAACCAGGCAGAGTCCCAGCTTGCGTCTACATTCTCTTTCAATATGTCCTACTTTGTCGCAGTAATGGCAAGTAGGCAGGTTCTTAGTTGCTGCTCTTGGAGGTGGGCTCTTCTGGGGCCGTTTAGCAGGTTCCCCTGGTGATGACTTGGACGGTGCTGAGGAGAAGGGACGTTTCAGGCTTGATTCCCTCCGAGTAACGCGCTCCAGCCGACGTGCTGCAGCTAGGACGTCGGAGTAAGATGTGGGTGCGACCGATCCGATTAACTTCTGAAGCTCGAACCTGAGCCCATCAAAGAACTTCTCCGCCTTCTCCTCTTCGGTAGAAATTAGAGAAGGGGCGAAGCGGCTCAGGCGAATGAATTCAGCGTTATATTCCTCCACCGTCATGTTGCCCTGGATCAGGCGGTTGAATCTGTCTCGGAGTTCTGACCGAGCCACAGCAGGGATGTACATTTCCTGGAAGAGTCTGGAGAACTCCTCCCAGGTAACTTGATCATGTCCGAGCCTTCTTTCTTTGAACAGCCACCAATAATGCGCGTTGTCCGTCAGTTGCATCCTGACGGCAGTCATCCACTTCTCTTTTGGAAGTTCAGCGGCCTCCAACTGATGCTGCGTGTTCGTAAGCCATTCATGCACTTCAGTTGGTCCTTCCTTGCCCGAGAAGGTACGGGGTTTGAGTTGACAAAAATCTGTGATAGATCCCGTCGCTAGCCGCCTATTTGGTGGATTTGCATGTTCCAATGCTGCGACTAGGCTGTTTCTTAGGTTCTCGGCCTTATGACGTTGGGCCTCCTGTTGGATCTGTTGTTGTGCCTGCATTATGGCATAGAACATCTGGAACATTTGCTGGCCGTCCATTGCCTGTCCTGGGGGAAAGACAGGCATCGTAGGAGGGAACTGGGGAGGAGGCGGGATGTCATCACGCCTGAACCTGGAACTTGGCTGGCCAGTTTGATTGCTCTGAGAGGATTGTCCTCTGGTATCTGGCGTCGTTCCAGCTTCACAGGTAACCACAGCTTCAGGCGGTGTACCCAAGGGATTCTCGTTACCACTTCTGGGATCCATTACTCTGCATAAAAAGAAAACAATGAGAACGCACAAAGGAATCAAATCAGGATGCAATTCAAGCAATTAAAGTGAATTCAACATAGAGTCCAAAAACGATTCAATCAATGGATGAGATCCTATAACTTATCCTATCTTATTGCAGGCCTGTTCGGTTCCTAAGTTGAAACCGAACAATTTAGTTGACCTGCATGGGCCACCACAAAAACCATGTCACGCCCCAGTCCCAAAATATCGAGGGACTGGAGATACGTGGCAATGGCCAGCAGCACGCACCGATGGATAACCCAATTTAATAGAACCATCAGGGCGTACTTAAGCTGTACAGAAGGTCTACTATAACAAATCATACTAATCTCATCCATAAAGATAAAGAAATAAACTGCATAATGAAATAGAAATAAGTAGCAACAACAAGTCAGTCGGAGAAATAATCCGACTTATGTCTGAATACACTGGCTCAATAGGCCAGGAACAAAAGAAATAAACATGAAATAAATACTGAGTAGTGGAACAGGCACTCAGGAGAAGTCTTCGGCAGTCACCTCGTCTTCAGGGTTCGGTTCTGCTCCAGCAATAACTTCAGCTCCGGTCCCGTATACCTCGGGATACTGCTCCTCAGCTAAACCTGGGGATATAATCCATTCCAGGTCCTCAGTGGACATAGCAAGGCACAAAATAGAATAAGCCAAATAAATGTAGTGTAATTAAATAAATGAAACAGCAGGGTAAACTATGTAACCATCTATGTGATATGCAAATGAGAGCAACACTAGTACTCAGGCTGAGACCGCTACAAGCTCTGTGTCGGGGAGCCAGTAGCAGTAATAACACGTAAAGGGTCTAGCTCTGCTGGAGAGTCTACAACCTCACAATAATAGTAGATATATAGATAGAACAACCTGTAGCCTGTGTGTCTCTCCTCACCCAATATAATCACGCAAGCCATGACCATAACGTCTCATGTCCATGTCAGCGGGATTATAACTAATGCAATAAGTCATAATGTCTATAAATAAAATATCTCTGTCCAGTCCTGTATCCTATACAGAATCACCACGAATATCTCAGGAAGATTCTGTCCATGATAGTGTCAAGTGTCCTGGGTTGTAGGGTACTTGATAGGTCAAGTACAAGAATAAAGGGTATCGTGAATCCATCTCTAAATGACGAACCCAACACCGCGTACGGTGTTGGCACCCGACTATGATCGGACACTAGGTACGTCATACGTTTCGTAGGTTAAGCAGTTTAAACAAGATTATATGAATTTACACAAGACATCCAGCAAAGTGTTATCACTGAAAATAAGAAGATAAAGACTGCAAGTTTGGCAAGGTGCACTTGCCTGATGTTTGGATTCCACTAAGGTCCTGGTTTCAGAAATTTCCAGAGATGTCTCTGAAAGCTGAAATAAACAGTACCATCACGCTCAGAAGGTGTCAAATAGCTAGGAACGCCTGTCCTTGGGTCCAATTTGGAGACAAGGGCAAAAACGGTAATTTTGGGCCAGAACGGGGTCCACCGGTGGGCCCACTTTGCACCGAAAAACGTGTCAGGGTCAACGGTCTCCAAATTCACCAAACTTAGTGTCAACATATCAGGAATGCTGATACGAACCCAACGGAACTTTCAGATTTGAATTCCGATGAGCCGATCACAAAATTGCCCTTCGAGTGGGGCCTATGGGGCCCACGACACGCAATTTTGTCAACGTTCTCAGAACCGAACCAAACTTGACCCACAGGACCAGCGTATCACTACGAGTCCGATGGCACAAGTTTTGTCTCGATCCGACGTGTGTGTACGAAGTTAGGGTGAATTGCAGAAAGGGCGGATACGGGGCGATGTCCGCGGATACGCATTGATTTCGGTGTGCACGCACACCCGAATCAGCTTTCGCAAAATCCCACACGTCCGTATCGACGAGGCGCACGTATCTGTGAAGACCGCATGCGACCAAGTCGTCCCGTTTGGCGGGGCGTACTCAGTTTCGGGGTAAAACAGGGTCTAGTTTTTCCTGTTTTTGGATCGCGGTGTGCGATCACCACAGGACGCGATGCCCCGAGCGGTTTGTCCGGGCACCGAGAGGGTCCTACATGCTTCATAACGCAATTTACAGAATCGAAAACGGAGATACATGGTGCAAGATACGAGTACCTGAACGAGGCCCAAAAAACTGGGATTTTGCCGTGTCCGACTCGTGTCCTGGACACGTGTCCACTGCTAGGGCTAGGGTTTGGGGTCTGCCGGAGTTGTGGCCGGCCGGTGGCTGGTTGGGCGGCGTTAGCGGCGGAGGGAGCCGAGGACGGCGTCGCCGGGGGCTCGGGACGCGGGCGGCGACGGCAGAGGTCACCGGAGGCGGAGGCGGGCGGAGGAAATGGAGGAGGAGGGAGGAGAAAAGGGGCTGGTTGTTTCTGGAGGAGGGTGGCTCACGGCGGGAGGAGGTTGGCGCAGGAGGCGGTGGTTTCTGAAGGAGGGTGGCGACGCCTCGGGGTCGTCGGAGGCTTCCGGCAGCGGTGATGGGGAGGCAGAAGAGGGAGGAAGGGGAGAAATTTATAGGGGGCTCGGGAAGGGGTTGGCCGGGGACGTGGCCGTGAAGAGCGGAGGTGGGTGGCGACGTGGGCAGGTCATGCGCGGCGCGGGGTCGTGGCCGACGGGGCGCGCGGCGGGCGGCGGAAAACTCGGGGCGGTCGTGGGGGTTCTAGACGTGGGAGGGGAGATGGAGGACCGGGTCGGGTCGGGCGCGGATCCGGGTTTGGGCGGACCCGCCCGACCCGCTAGAGTGGTTGGGGGGCTGGGCTGGGTTGCACTAATGGGCTCGGCCCACTGGGCCGGGCCGGGACCCAAAATACAATAAATAATAATAATAAAGATAATAATAATAATTACAGTAATTAATTAATTAATTAGTAAAAATAGTTTTTAGGCTTTTAAAAATAGGTCTGAGGCCCAATAAAATCCCAGAAAATTATCCTAAGTCCAGTTTTCTATTTTACACCACAAAATCATATTTTTATTACATTTTAATATTAGTTATTAGCAATTAAAAATCCTACAATCACCACAACACATATTGTAAATTCTAAAAAATTGCAGAAAAATTCCCAAAATTGATTTTTAAAAATCTGAAAATTTTAGGGTGTTTATAGGGTCGTACGAAAAATAGGTCAAAATTGCCTCCAATTTCGATTGGAACGCACAATGATACAAAATTAGAATTTATTTAGAATTTAAATAAACGTCCGCGAAGATTATTGTGCGGCTAAAATGAAGCACAAGAGAGCATAATTATGAGTTACAAAAAATGACAGAATGGAAGGCGGGCACGTCTAGGGCAATGTTGTGAAATTTGTTGGAAGGCAAAAGTTAGGGTAGCGCTCCAAATATCGAAGCAACGGCAGCGCACAACAATTAAATAAATTACGGTAATTAATTACTATCTCAAAAATTAAATCCTAAATAATGCAATTAATACGTAATCCTATAATTCGGACAGGTGTTCGTCTAGTGGCTTCTAGGTCAAGTCTGCCAGCTCAAACATTAATGAACACTGAATATAATATAATATATTTAATACACATCTCATGAAATTATTTAATTTAAATACACGAAATATTAAAAAAAGTCAAAAATACCCCTGTTTTCAGAATGTGGTAGTGACAAGTCTACCCTCCTTAAAAGAATTTTGTCCTCAAAATTTAAATTCCTCATAGTAGTGTTTATTAATTATATTATTTTTTCATCAACGGTTAAATTCACCAACCCACATAATCCTGAAATAATCTTCCTTGTCAATCCACAATCTTCAAAAAATTTGAAATTACTGTATTCCTGAAATATCCTCGAAAATAAAAATCAGTTTCCATTTTCTCACAATTTCCTCCGAATTTAAATTAAAAATTTAAATACTCGAAATTTGACATCCCATCCTCTAATTCACTCAATGCACATTAAGACTCCCATCTAAAACACAATCCATAAATCCAACCCTTCAATTCAATTAATCCACTATATTCATAAAATTAGAATTGTCATCCAAAAAGTTTGAATTTAAACACCAATCCGTTAATGATTTTTACTCCTCAATTTAAATCCAATCAATGCATATTCAAAATCTAAATCCTCATCCCGAGAATTGAATTCGACACTATCCCATTAACGATTTTATTTCCTGATTCCCTTTTTCATCAGAATACTCAACAATGCGATACTTACGGAATCTTCAAATGCAACATTCATAATATAAAACTTTAAAATTCATAACTTGCGGTCAAAATAAATATAATGACAATCTCCTAAATTTCCTCAAGTTTTTTTTTTGATAGATATATCATACTCAATAATCATCAATCCTACCATATTAAATTCTTTACCTCTCATTTAAATTAATATTTATACTCGAATTTTAATGATAATTTAATCATATCTCAATCCTGATAAAATCACTGATTCATCAACTCTGCCATATTAAATCCTTAACTTTTTATGCTTATCTTCAAAAAAATTAGCATCTCGTTTCTTTTGTCAAGTCATAACCTCTTCATAATCTACTATGGTCAAACACCAATAATCCTGGTCTAAGAAAATTCTACCTGCAGTCATACAACATACAACCTAGAGGAAACATGCATGGTTATGGTCTGTTTTATCATGGTATTGCATTCTCTGTCAGGGTGTACTACTAACTACATTCTAACAAGAAAATTACGAATACAAGCCACGGTACTAGGGAATCAATCAATCAGAAGACGAAAATAACATGAGAAAAAGAAGGAACCTGCTAACACAATTATAGGTCAAATGATGCATGTAAAGTTTGATACCTCTATCTCTTTAGGTACCCCTGTTCTACTATAAGTACACCCACTGCTAGTTCTCATTCCTACTATAATTGTCCATACTATTTGTTCTCATCACTCAAGTGCACACCAAGTGTAACACACCATACTAAGTACTGCTCTCTCTAATACAACTCTAGATGGACACCCAAGTCAGTCTGCAGCGCCATCTCAATCATGCTCAAATTAACAGATCCTTACACATGTATATCATCGACTAATATATATTTCTCTTCTACCATAAAATTTTATCCTTATAATAAAATCATCAAAATTTAACTTTGAGTAATTTAAAATAAAAGTGTATACATTCCTCAAGGGTCAAATATTCAATATTGAAATCAAACTTTAATCACTTCTAGAATCTTTATAGCCTTGACCATGTTTATCTAATCAAATTTGGAATCCTCAAAATTTTAATGACACAATCTCAAATCCTCTATAATTCTCAAAATTAAAATTTATTTCCACTCTTTAATTCATAAATCCACAAATATACGTATAAGTGCTCACGGTCTCTAATACTCGAGGTGCACTCAATACATCTATTGTCTACAACTTCCAACTGGGTACTAAAATTGTACTGCCCAAATTAATTGCACTATCACTCCCAATGATTTAAGTTATCATCACACGTATTTTCTTCCATGATTTTCAATCTATATCAACTGGTATATCATCTAATTATCATCACGCAGAGTGCTTACTGTTATTAGCATCATTCTCGACTAATCCTCGATATAGAATCATTAGTACTCTTGGTATGATATCACTAGCTTCATTAATGGATCATCTCATCAAACTCATTAGAACTCATGATTACCTGTACCTTCTATAACACTCATGTTTTCTTTACTCTCCTGGGCATGTATATGGTTCTTCATCTCGATTGATGTATAGGTATTTCTCTTTAACCTTTTTTATCCTGTTAAACTAATCTGTGATACGTTTTACCATTTTTATTACCAATTTCGATATTTCTCTACTCATGACACCTCATTATAACTCTTTATGCATATATATTTCTTTATATTTTTACACACCCGATATCAATTATCAATTTGAATATCATGCTCCATTAATCCTTAACACAATTCCTGGATACTTAATTGTTTACATAGATCATCCAATTACATAATTCATGATTATCCAGGACGGGCATATTGGCTCTGATACTAACTCTTGGAACTATCACTGATACTCTATACTCTCATTTACTCACAGTACTATAATGATACTTATCCTAGTACCATTGTTACAAGGTACTATGCTATGGGTTAACTCTAGGTTAAGGCCTACTGCTCACATGTCCATCCAGAAAATACTTACAACTCACTAGCAACACTCAGTCAATACTAATACTCAAGATACAGCCATAATTATAAGTCATTAATTATTATACTTAACAAGGAATCCTCAAGGAATATGAGCTCAAAAAGACTGGATTGAGGACTGAAGGTGTTTCTACTGCTAGCAACCAAAAGAAATAATGGAATAAGTCCTGTATTAACATAAATAAATAAGTGTTGAGATGATACTTTAAAAAACCAATTTTTAGATACAACCTGATAATCATACACGTCGGTCAAAAATTATAACGCTGAGAATCCTCGCCATGCCAGTAAGCATAGGTGCGATAAACGACAGGTTCCGTAACTTAAGTACGTAACCCTATAATCATGTCATCTAGATCTAAAAATTTGGGGAAGAAATAAAATGAGAGCTCTCTCTCTCTCCTCCTAATTATGGTTGATCATAAACCCCTCTCCAAGCAATGTATAATGTCACAAATACTCCTTGGGGCCTCTCATGAAGAAATAATTATGGAGAGAAGGTTCTAGTCTAATAATTTTACTAATTAATCAAACCTCATAATCCATGGGCATAATTCATGTGCTCAAATCTAACTCATCTAAAAGTTTGTTTCATGCATTCTAATAATTGGGTTAGGTCCACTACATAATTCCACAAAAATCTACAACTAGAAATAATTAATAATATAATAAATAAATTATGCATGCACAAATATTAATTATAATAAGCCTAAAATAATTATATCCATTGACAATTAACAAACTACCCTTAATTAAAAATATGAGGGTGACAAACCTACCCACTTTATAAAAATTTTGTTCTCGAAATTAAGAAAGAAACTATCTACCAAAAGCAAACAATACAATGCATGAAAGAATTATACCTCACGGATCGAACATATATGGATATCGCTCACGCATTTCGGTCTCTCGCTCCCAGGTACTCTCTCCTGGCGAGTGATGCCTCCACGCGACGCACACCAAAGGAATTTTCTGGTTCCTCAGTACCTTCTCTCTCCGATCCAGAATCTCCACTGGCTGCTCTGGATAGCTGAGAGTAGGGTCCACCTCTATCTCCGAGTGATCCAACACATGACTGGGATCGGCCACGTAATGTCTCAACTGCGATACGTAAAAAATATTATGCACTCCCTCCAGTGCAGGTGGTAAGTCTAGTTTGTAAGCGACTGCACCGACCCTCTCGAGAATACTGAAAGGATCGATGAATCATGGACTAAGCTTGCCTCCTCCACCGAAATGAATCGTGCCTTGTATCGGAGAAATCCTCAAGAAAACCAGATCGCCAACCTAGCACGAAATACAACCTTAGCACTCTAACAAGCGACAATCAAACACAAGCAAGACAAAACTAAAGATATACCTCAAACTCCAAAGGTCTCCGGTGGCAATCGGCCCAATGTCGCTGACTGTCCTGCGCCACTCAAAGTATGTCCCTGATAAGCTTCACCTTCTTCGCTACATCCACTACCATCTCTGGTCCCAATAAAGTTCTATCACTAATATCATCCCAGAACAACAGAGTGTGACACCTCTGTCCATACAATGTCTCGAATGGTGACATCTCAATGCTGGCTTGGTAGCTGTTATTGTATAAAAACTCTACCAAGTGAAGGTGATCCTCCCAAGAACCTCCAAGATCCAAAACACAGGTGCGTAGCATATCCTCGAGAGTCTGAATAGTCCTCTTCGACTGTCCGTCCGTCTGAGGGTGATAAGATGTACTAAACTTGAGCTGATTGCCCAAGCTAGCCTGTAAACTCCTCCAAAAATGGGATATGAAGCGACTATCCCGATCCGAGACAATGCTCACTGGAACACCGTGCAATCTAAAAATCTGGCGCACATACATCTCCGCAAGTCTCTCCGTAGATGTACCTACTTTAAATGGCAAAAAGTGGGCTAATTTGGTCAACCTGTCCACGATGACCCAAATCGTATCCTTGCCTCCTAGAGAATGCGGAAGTCTTGATACAAAATCCATGGTAACATGTTCCCATTTTCACTCCGGAATGGGCAAAGGCTGAAGCAATCCTCCTAGTCTCTGTCTCTCTGCCTTGACCTGCTGGCAAACTAAGCATCTGGACACGAAGCTAGCTACCTCGCACTTCATGCCATACCACCATACATGCTCCCTCATGTCTTTATATATCTTGTTGGCACTGGGATGCATAGAGTATTGGGAATGATGCACCTCCTACATAATCTCCTCGCGCAAAGCTCCTCTCGGTACGCATAACCTGGTACCATGTCATAATAATCTGTCATCCACGATGATAAAGTCCTCTGCTAGCCCGACCTGAACTTGTGCTCTGATGCTCCTCAGAGACTCATCCTCATACTGCCCGGCTCTGACTCGGTCCATCAGCTCTGACTGAACCTGAAGTCCCCACATCTGTGCTACGACTCCCGGAATCAATACCTCAATGCCCAAACTGTTGATATCGGCCAATAAATGTCTGTCTCTAGTCAAGCACATAGCCACGGAATACCTACTCAAAGCATCCGCAACTACGTTGGCCTTCTCTGGATGGTACTATAAAGATATGTCAAAGTCTTTCATCAGCTCCAACCCTCGCTGCTGCCTCATGTTGAGCTCTTTCTATCTAAACACATACTTTAAGCTCTTATGGTCTGTGAAGATCTCTACTCTCTCTTTCCATATAGATAGTGTTTTCATAATTTGAGAGCAAAGATAACCGCTGCAAGCTCCAAATCATAGGTAGGGTAGTTCTTCTTATGCAGGCACAATTGCCTGGAAGCATAGGCAATCACCTTTCCGTGCTGCTGTAATACACAACCCAAAACCTTCCCTTATGCATCACTGTAAATGGAAAAACCTCCTTCTCCTGATGGTAGTGTCAAGATGGGAGCTGTAGTCAATCTCCTCTTCAGCTCCTCAAATGCCGACTGACAATCCTCAGTCTAGACGAATTCTATGCCCTTCCTGGTCAGCCTACTCATCGGCTCTGCTAGTCTAGAAAAGTCATGAACAAAATTTTGGTAGTAGCCTGCTAATCCAAGGAAGCTCCTGATCTCTGCTACTGAACTTTAGGTAGACTACGATTCAACTACTGAGATCTTCTTCGGGTCTACCGAGACTCCATCTCCTGTAACGACATGTCCAAGAAATTCAACCTTATCAAGGAAGAATTCGCACTTCAACAACTTGCCATACAACTTCTCCTTCCTGAGGGTCTCCAGAATGTCATGACCCGCACCCGAAAAATCGGGCATGAGTCGTGGGTACGTCCAGCCTACGCCGCAGCATCGACGGTAGAACGCTCTCTAGGTCTACTATCTAGCTAATAATCTCACACAACAATATAAGTACCTGCCAATATCTCAACTCCAAACGGAGGAACAATATGATAAAGATAATACAAATACTCAATCACGATCTAAGCACGATAAGATAACAAGAAAGTTTAACAACTACAAGTCTAAACAATAACTACT
Organism: Iris macrosiphon; assembly: GCA_036927795.1. Lineage (NCBI taxonomy): Eukaryota > Viridiplantae > Streptophyta > Magnoliopsida > Asparagales > Iridaceae > Iris > Iris macrosiphon. The sequence goes on from JAYESA010000009.1 coordinate 62,006,747, forward strand.
ACTAAAGACAGCAACAATAATAATAACAACAACAATACCCTGAACCAAATACAATACAGAGTCTCAAACCAAAAGCCAGGGACAAATCCGGTACCAAAAGCTAATAAATACAACCGAGGTCCTAGTGATCCCGGCTACTAACCCAGAAATCATTCATGAACTAGGGGGTCCCTGTCTGCACCATCGACAAGCTGAGGTCCATAAAACGTCGGACACCAATCTTCCAGATCCTCTAAAAAATATATCCAGTCAGGATTGGAGCAAGTACACCTCTAACAGCAGTTTCAGTTAAATAATAAAAACTATAAAGTAGTTGTAGCAAGTAGCACAAGGTAAAAAAATAAAGTATGAACAAGAAAAAATATATATATATATATATATATATATATATATATATATATATATATATATATATATATATATATATATCAACTGGTCCATAACGGTAAAGATGCATGAAAATCAGAAGCAAGATAATAATGACTGCATGATACAAGAAATCTAAACTAAGAGCAAGTGTGTGCACAATAACGTAAAGTGAGTCCAGCAAGAGTAAATATAATGAGTCCAGTCCATAAAGTATAAGTGAGACCAGACTAAAAAGAATGAACTTGTGTCTCTGAAATACCTGTTTTGACATGTAAACGACTAGGGATAAGTACAGCTCATCGCACACTGGGTGTGCGGCTGCTATCATTCCAGATTAGACCAGAGAGAGTGATTCCAGATTTGAGAATGTTTACATGTCTACTCGAGTATTTTTTTGCCCCGATTAGTATAAGTGAATCCAAGACCCGACACATAAAATAAATATGAGTCCATCCAGAAACAGTAGTGATGCCTGTAGTGAGTCCTGATGTGATGCCAGTAGGTAATTCCAGAAACAGAGGCCATACATAAAATATATGTGTCGCAAGTAAATGAATCCAGAAATACTAGTTAGTATCGTGCCAGAAAATCAGATAATACTGTATTAAAATTTGAATCATAATAATTATCAGATAATAAAAACTATCAGAGAATGTACTCGCCTGACGTCCTGAGCAACTAGCGAGGATCGAGGTCCAAACTGGCATCACGAAGACCTAATATAGAAATCCATGATTACTTGGTGCTTTAGAGAGATAAAACATTTAAATAAACTAAAAACAAGCTTCTAGGCCTTTTCTAGGTCAGACGGGTAAAATTGGTCCATTCTCGGTCAAAAGTCAACTCAGAGCCCAAAAAGTTAACTATAGGTCAAAACTAGGTCAATGGTTGACTTTAGCGATCAACCAGGTCAACTACGGTCAACTCTAGGTCAAACTAGGGTGCCCCTAAAATTTTAGGTCAAAACTAGCTCATTAAGCTAGTAAACCCACAAACTCGCCTCTTTGAGATACCGGGATACCCTCGGTATCCGATATCTCAACCTACGCTATATACCCATCTAAACCCACTAATACATATCCTAACATCACTTATCCCATATACGGGCAAAAATTCAATACCTCGCCCCAATACCCAATACCTTGAGTATCTCAAGGTATTGAGATATCTCTAGCCTTACCCCTCTCTAACTCTAACTAACTAGCTAACTATCTATCTATATATATATATATATATATATATATATATATATATATATATATACTTATATATACTACTATATGTAAACATCAATATATATATATATATATATATATATATATATATATATATATATATATATATTGATGTTTACATATAGTAGTATATATATATATAACCTAGTATATAGGCAATACCTAAATACCTCATCTCCGATACCTCAACTTACCTTCAATACCTCAAGGTATTGAAATCCAATACCTTACCCCACCCTTCTCATCTCACTAATTATACGTCTGACTATATATATATATATATATATATATATATATATATATATATATATATATATATATATATATATATATATTACTGCCTGTTGTTGCTGCTGCTACTTCTAACTGCTGCTGCTGCTCCTCCTACTAACTGCTGCCGCTGCTCCTACTAACTGCTGCTGCTGGTGCTCCTACTAACTGCTACTGCTATTCTTCTTTTTCTCCTTCTTCTCCTTCCTTCCTTTCTCATCCTTCCTTCCTTTCTTTCTTTCTTTCTTTTAATCTTTCTTTCAAACTTTCTTTCTCAGTTTCTTTCCTTTCTTTGTTTCTTTCTTTCAATCCTTCTTTCTTTCACCCTCTCAGTCTCACTCTCTCAGACTCACTCTCACACAACCACACATAATTATCCTCATATATATATACATATAGATATATAAATACACACACACGCATATACATATATCGATAGATATATACACTTACACATTCACACACACAAGCACACCTATACACACATACTCATCCATATACATATAAATACATATATATATACAAATATAAACTGAAAAACCCTAATACATAATCCATAAGTCTAAACCAATCCGCGCACAAGCCCAAAACCTAGAAACCAAGTCGAAATGGCCAATTGGTCATTTTGACGAACACTTGGAGTGCGGCTCGCGATACCTCGCGAAACGTACGCCAAACCTATTCGAAATCGACCAAAAATTTATCCATGAATTATAATCGATGTCTAAAACCTCACAAAAATACTAACTCTCCGATTCTAGGTCCATGGAAAAATTTCACATGTGAGTGGAACCCATGTCGAAGAAAAACCCCTAAATCGTCCGAAACGCCCAAAACTCTGTGATACGACCTCGCGTATCCGAACGGGGACACGAACCTACCCTCAAGACACCCAAGCACGTCTACTAAGGTCCATCTAACCTAGGGCAATACCCCAAATGGGCCAATCTCATATTTTACCCGAAATTGACACAAAACCCTAGGTCAAAGTCTCCAAATCTATCCAAACAAGTTCTAACTTTCTCCTATGGGTATTCCTAAGGTCTAGAAAGGTTCTAAACAACTAATTACACTATATTAGAGTAATCTCAAAGGGAAAAATTAGAGTTTACCTCTTGGGAGTTGGAATCCCAAGGCCAAAGTCCTAAAAGCTCTAAACTAGCTTCCAAGCTCTCAAATTCAAGCTCTAGTCTCAAAGTAACTCCTACACAAGTAGGTTAGAGGAAAATGAAAGGTTAGGGTTAGATATGAATGAAGATTGGAGGTAAAAAAAGAAATGGGGAAGAAAACTTACTTGAAATTGGTTGGAGGAGTAAAGGAAGAAGAAATGAAGAAAGAGAGTGGAAAGGGAGAAGTGAATGAATGGAATGAAGGAGGAAGAGGGGGCCGGCCATGTCATGGGGAGTAGGGTTAGGGTTAGATATAGGTACAAAGTCTAAAATATCCCTCCTACAAGTCATGCTAATTAGGGTTCGGATTTGGGGTTGCAAATACATTCTAACTAAACCCTAATTATTCCAACTAACTAATTAGAATATAAATAACTACTCTAAACCAATAATAAGTCTGACAAGAGTGTTGGTTGGGTCTGACAAGGGTCCACTAGGGTCTGACATGGGTCCAAACTAGCCAAAACCCTAAAATAACTAATAAAAATAAATACATGCATCTAATTAAATATTAATACAAATATTTATGATCAATAACAATTTACCAAATAAAAATAAAAAATAAAAAAATATATCCTGCCGTGGAAATGGGGTAGTGACAAGCCTATCCTCCTTAGAAAATTTTGTACTCAAAATTTAAAGTCGATTGCATTTCTTCTAAGTCAAACCCCCCAACAATCACAGTTAAAAAATTCTACCTAAACAACATGCAAGATCATGATCATACTGGTCGTGTTATCACAGTCTCAATCAGGGTTACTATACTATCTACCATAGCACAAAGAAAAGTCTAACAGGTACTAATGAAGCACACCACAAGAAATAGAAAATGACAGGAAGAAGAACAAAAAGAGACAGACCTACTAACCCGACACCCATAGCATCGGCCTCCTCGGCCGTCAACACAAAAGCCCTGCCCTGTTGGGGTATCTCTCTGTGCTGGTGTGGGGCATATGCTGTGCCACAGGTGGCCTAGCTCCAACTCTCTGATCCTGTGCTCTACCAAATGGAGGTGCAGTGGGGCAATCTCGTATCTGGTGAGCAGCGGATCCACAGAACAGACACACCTTCAGCCTTCTTCTATAAACATCCCAAGTGTGTCCTGCCCTCCTACAGTAGGCACAAGTGGGCACTCTCTGATCCTGTCCCTACTGCTCCTGCTAAAAAGGAGACCTAGCTGGTACAACCCACTGATGCGGCTGTTGCGCTGCCTTCTGCACATAGGGACGCTTAGCCGGTCCCGTACTACCATTGTACTACCTGAATCATCCCTGCCTCTCTTGGACTTGAGCTCCAAGTCATCCTTTGCCCTCTAAGCATCCCCTACGATCTGCTCGAAAGTTGTATCGCAGTCACTCCTAGTCAAAGACTTGACTGCCATGACCAAGCCCTTGCAAAACTTCCTCGCCTTTGCTACCTCACTCAAGCCCTCTACAAATCTGTCGAGACGGCAGAACTCTACTGCATACTCGTCCACCAGCATGCTCCCCTGGACGAGTGCCTCAAACTGGCTCTCTAAGGCACTAAGAGCCGCATCTGGGAAAAACTTCTCCTTAGAAAGCCTCTTGAAAGCCTTCCAAGTAAGCCATGGTGCCACGATCCTCGTATCAGTATGGTACCATGTTAAAGCGAGGTCGAACATCTGACTGTCCGCTGCCTCTATCTACATGCTGTCTGGAATCTGTGACAGCCGAAAAATCCCTTCAATCTGCTCTATCCAGTCATCCGCGTACAGGATCCCCTATGTACCCCGGAACTCCTTGGACCACATTCTCTGGAAGTCAATGATGTTGCCTGACCTAGGATGCTGTGCCTGCTCTGCCTGTGGCTGGATCTGAGCCACTCTGTCTACAGCCATCATGGCCACCTAGTGGGCATTCTCAATGCCCAGCCTCATCACATCCACCTGGTGGTGCTGTGCGTCCATCATCTCCCTGAAGAACGCAAACAACTGTGTGGCGTTTACCGGTGCAGGAGGTGGTGGAGGAGGTACCACCGGAACGACTGGGGTAGTCCTCATATCAACAAGTGGAAGAGGATCCCCGAGAGAAGCAGATGCTCCCTCAACCGCAGGAGTGGTGAGTGGAGCGGTAGCAGTTGCCTGAAGTCGAGCAGGACAAGAGGTAGCAGACCTCTCGGTGGTAGCTGCTGGAAATGTACGGTGAGACCGTGTCTTCGGAGGCATCCTGAACACAGATCAAAAGAAGTCAATACGGCGCAAGATACGATATCATCAAAGAAGGACAATAATAATTTAAAATAAAGCGATTTCAGAATAGTTAGAAATAGCAAATATTTGATTGGAATTATTCTTAGTCGTGATTGAGTACACTCTCATCCTAGATCCTATATCCCAAAGCAGGCTCTTATCAGTACAAATAAATTATTGTATTATCATGACATCACACTAATTGTGAAGCTCGAGACCTGCATGGGCTGCCACCAAAAATGTGTCATGACCCGCACCCAAAAAATTGGGCATGAGTCATGGGTACGTCCAGCCTACGCCGCAGCATCGACGGTAGAACGCTCTCTAGGTCTACTATCTACCTAATAATCTCACACAATAATATAAGTACCTGCCAACATCTCAACTCCAAACGGAGGAACAATATGATAAAGATAATACAAATACTCAATCACGATCTAAGCACGATAAGATAACAAGAAAGTCTAACAACTACAAGTCTAAACAATAACTACTACTAAAGACAGCAACAATAATAATAACAACAATAATACCCTGAACCAAATACAATACAGAGTCTCAAACCAAAAGCCAGGGACAAATCCGGTACCAAAAGCTAATAAATACAACCGAGGTCCTAGTGATCCCGGCTACTAACCCAGAAATCATTCATGAACTAGGGGGTCCCTGTCTGCACCATCGACAAGCTGAGGTCCATAAAACGTCAGACACCAATCTTTCGGATCCTCTAAAAAATATATCCAGTCAGGATTGGATCAAGTACACCTCTAATAGCAGTTTCAGTTAAATGATAAAAACTATAAAGCAGTTGTAGCAAGTAGCACAAGGTGAAGAAAATAAAGTATGAACAAGAAAAAAAAATTATATATATATATATATCAACTAGTGCATAATGGTAAAGATGCATAAAAATCAGAAGCAAGTTAATAATGACTGCAGGATACAAGAAATCTAAACTAAGAGCAATTGTGTGCACAATAATGTGAAGTGAGTCCAGCAAGAGTAAATATAATAAGTCCAGTCCATAAAGATAAGTGAGATCATACTAGAAAGAATGAACTAGTGTCTCTGAAATACCTATTTCGATATATAAACGGCTAGGGGTAAGTACGGCTCACTGCACACTGGGTGTGCGGCTGCTATCATTCCAGATTAGACCAGAGGGAGTAATTCCAGATTTGGGAATGTTTACATGTCTACTCGAGTATTTTCCTGCCTCGACTAGTATAAGTGAATCCAAGACCCGACACATAAAATAAATATGAGTCCAGCCAGAAACATGAGTGATGCCTGTAGTGAGTCCTGATGTGATGCCAGTAGGTGATTCCAAAAATAGATGCCAGACATGAAATATACGTGTCGCAAGTAAATAAATCCAAAAATACTAGTCAGTGTCATGCCAAAAAATTAGATAATACTATAATAGAAGCTGAATCATAATAATTATCAGATAATAAAAACTATCAGAGAATGTACTCGCTTGAAGTCCTGAGCAACTAGCGAGGATCGAGGTCCGAACTGGCATCGTGAAGACCTAATATGGAAATCCAAGGTTACTTGGTGCTCTAGAGAGAGAAACATATTTGAATAAACTAAAAACAAGCTTCTAGGCCTTTTCTAGGTCAGACGTTTCATACCGGTCCATTCTAGGTCAAAAAGTCAACTCTAGGTCAAAATTAGGTCAATGGTTGACTTTAGCGGTCAACCGGTTCAACTACGGTCAACTCTAGGTCAAAATAGGTTACCCCTAAAATTCTAGGTCAAAACTAGCTCATTAAGCTAGTAAAACCACAAACTCGCCTCTTTGAGATACCGAGATACCCTCGGTATCCGATATCTCAACCTACCATGTATACCCCATCTAAACCCACTAATACATATCCTAACATATATATATATATATATATATATATATATATATATATATATATATATATATATATATATATATATATATAAAAGCATCACTTATCCCATACACGGGCAAAAATCCAATACCTCGCACCGATACCCAATACCTTGAGTATCTCAAGGTATTGAGATATCTCTAGCCTTACCCCTCTCTAACTCTAACTAACTAGCTAACTATATATATATATACTTATATATACAACTATATGTAAACATCAATAAATATATATATATATATATATATATATATATATATATATATATATATATATATATATATATATATATATATATATATATATATATATATAACTTAGTATATAGGCAATACCTTAATACCTCATCTCCGATACCTCAACTTACCTTCAATACCTCAAGGTATTGAAATCCAATACCTTACCTCGCCCTTCTCATCTCACTAATTATACATCTAACTATATATATATATATATATATATATATATATATATATATATATATATATATATATATATATATATATATATATATATATATTGAGATAGACGGATAGGTATTTATATAGACGGATAATAGATAGATAGGTATATAGATATCTATATATAGCCAGCGGGAGCGCTGGCGAGGGTGATTTCCGCCTAGCAGGGACGGCCAAAATAGCCAGCGGGAGATCGGGGCGTGACATCGGCTGATGCGGAATAAACTGAGTTAGTACCGTCGGTGGCTGGGTGGTAGTAGCTCTCTCCACTGTAGTGAGTGCGATCTGGTGAGTGTTCTCCACGCTCTTTCGTAGGACCTCTGACTGTCGCTGCTGTGCCTCCATCATCTGCTGGAGTAGCATAAACATCTGTGTCTGATCTAGCACTGGTGATGGAGGTGGAAGATCCTCTGAAATAACTGGAGCTACCCTCCGAACTGGGGGAGGAGCACCCCCAAAACGGCCGCTGAAACCCCCACCTGAACCGGTGAGGCGACCCTCTCAATTGGAGAAGAACCCGTAGTGGGTGCTACCCTCTCCGCAGCAGGCTGGAAAGTAGCTGAGGAAGCTGCTGCTGCTCCCGAGCGATATAATCGGATCTTCGGAGGCATCCTGAAGACAGATTGAAAATACGAAATAAATATTGAATATAATGCAATATCATCAAAGAAGGACAAAACTTTATTCAAAATAAAAGATAATATTCAATAGATAAGGATTTGTAAAAATAGATATTGGAATTTTTCTAGATGTGATTGAGTAAACTCTCAGCCTAAATCCTGTTTCCTAAAGCAGGCTCATATCCGTACTCTAGTCGAGCACAACTACGATATCTATCTAGACCTGCATGGAACACCACTAAAAATATGTCACGATCCGCACCCGGATATTCGGGCATGGGTACGTGGTTATGTCCAGCCTACACTACAAAATCGGCGGTAGAACGCTGTCTAGGTCATTTCTAACTATCTAGCATCTCAACAATATAATATGGTACCTGTCAATCATCTTAACTCCAAATGGAGGAGCAATATGGTATCTCACATGAATATCTGATCTTAATCACAAAACAAACTAAGGAAGAAATAGTGCACGAATAGAAATAGCGAAGGAAAGAATAAAGGTACAATCCACAATCTGAATAATATACAAGGTGTGAATCCACTAAAAGAATAGTCTAATACAATCTCATACATTGCAACTAGACCTTCTCGGGCTCTGCTACTAAGTCTCCCTGGTCAATAAGAGTGTCCTCTATAGGTACGCCGTCCTACGGTCCGTAGAATATGGAACACTGCTCTAGAAGCCAGTCATCTAGAAAAATATATCCAGTCAGGATTGAAGTGAAGTGCATACCTCTGAAAGCAGTTTCAACAGCATAATCGAGCATATAAACAGATATAAAAATAAAATACAAGATCACTAAACATATGAATGATGAACAAGATATATATACAGCTAATGTACGAGAATATAGATCAATAAAATAAATATCACAATATGATGAAGTAAACTACAATCAAAACTAACTAATGTGGCTCAGAATACGAGTTTATTATGTGATCGGATTGGGTGAACATGATCAGGTAAGACAGATTACAAGTGAGGTATGTAATCAGAATTTACACGATTTGTAACAGTGGCTTTGATCACATAATCAACTCCTAATCTCCCACCCCCAACTAATACCGATGGATCCAATCATGACATGCTACGAACACGAAAATATAACCACTGTCACGAGCAGTAGGTGTACACGAATATCATAACCACCGAACACGAGCGGTGGGTGTACACGAATAAGCACACTGAATACGAGTAGTATATAAACACGAAGTAACATCAATACCTAGTATACACGATGAGATACAATGTACACGAGTACCCGCTGAACACGGTAGGGGATAACATCTTATGACGGGATCCATATAGTACCAGTTCGTGAAATCACTGTGTTAGGATTAATGTATACAATTCTAAAATATGCATATATACAATATTATGAATTAAAAACTATCAGAAAAATATACTCGCCTGACGTCCTGAGCAAGGTGTGTCTCTCGATGCCCAAGCCGGTGTCTCACAACCTATATATGGTATGTTACATCAATATATTGTTCAATAATGAAAATAAGTGAAGTTGATACAATTCTACGTCAATACACCATTTCTAAGTCAAACCAATGAATTCTAGGTTGCAAGAGTCTAATGCTAAGTCACTAAGTTGATACGCTATGAAGCTATGCTATACAAGCTAAGCTAATAATAAATGAAACACTCGAAAGGCCGTATCCTAAGATACGCAAGTTTCTAATTATGAAAATATGGTTTTATATATATATGAATACAAGTCAAACATTAAAATACTATATCAAAACAATTTAATTTGGATACCTTGGCCTTGCACCAATGCGTATCACAACTAACTAGATACCCAATATCGATACCTTGGGTATTGACCCGATACCTTGGTGATACATTGGTATCTCAAAGCAACCCAAAAACTAACAAAACAAATATATATATATATATATATATATATATATATATATATATATATATATATATATATATATATATATATATATATATATATACCAAGTATCATTCTAACTACTAACATAATATTAACTTAGCAAACAATCTTACTAACTAGGTATAAATACCACATAGTAAAAACATAACTAACTATAATTTTAACTATTAACTAACTCTGACACTATAAATACTACACCAATATAAGCTAACTCCCCTCAACTTATAAACCCTAAACCCAACTAATAACCATTAGCTAACTATTTATAAATGCTATCT
>JAYESA010000009.1:62017280-62072280 GCA_036927795.1 Iris macrosiphon
ATGCACAGTCAAAGCAGTGAAACTCCTTCGAGCCCCTCTCTAGTGCAATAAAATATGATACCCGATTTTGTGCAAGCCCAAGTTGCAGTAAAACTCGACCCCCTGTTGTGGCCTCGAGGTAACTTCTGTGCTGAACTGACTGCCATCCTTGCTGTGCTGTTCATCTGCTCTAGTGCACAAGTTGTGGATGCACCTTTCCTGTCTCAGAACCGTGTGCACTGCACATACTGCAACTGCTGCTGGAATGAAGACCCTATCCGATACTGTTGGCTGCTGCTGCTTGGATTTATGCGGGCTGCTGCAAGGATTGGTGCAGGCTGTTGCAAGCTGTTGCAAGGATTTGTACAGGCTGTTGCAATTCCTCTTCCACCATTGCCCGAGCCTCCTAACACACCACACACCACAACCACAACACACAACACTATACTGACACAACTAAGTATATGTAAACACCTCTCCCTACTACATATAGATAGATTTAAATCACACACACAATAATATATATATATATATATATATATATATATATATATATATATATATATATATATATATATATATATATATATATATACTCTAATAAGTATACATATAGGCACACACATATACATAACTCAATATACACTATTATATACTCTATAAAATACATAGATAGTATATGTATATATAATTATACATGAACGTATAATGAGAAGAATAAAACAACAAATACATGGAGCACAACGCACCCGTATCACACTTTTCTATGATACGCTTGCGGTACGGCCCCAACGCACAACCAAACGTATCCCCAGGGACACGAACAAGTTCAATACCAAAATTATGAATAATACGTATAGAAATTAGTGTGTCTGCATGTCCGTGTCATAATGTGATATGCACAAGGCCCCGTGTCGGAGGAAAACCCCTAAATTAACCTGTTTTGTCAAATCGATGAGATACGGCCTACACGTATCCAATTGTGGACACGACACTAGTCACAAATAAGCAATCAAGTGTCAATTAGATCTATTAGATCAATTGACACCCACTACATGTGCCAATCTCAGAATTCGCCCAAAATTGATACCAATTTGGTCATAACTTCCACCGTAGGTCTCCAATTGACCCAAAACCAAAACCTATGGGTAGCCTATGCATGTGGGTTAGTTTCTGTTATACCCCAATCCCAAAATATATAGGAATAGGAACACGCAAGCATACCAGCCATGTGTATATGTCAATTCCAATATATGGATACCATAATACACACGTACGCTGTAATATGAATAAAACTCACATGTGGTATCTATATTATCACAAGTCACAGAAGTACTAATCTCATCCACACAACAAATCATAGAAAAAAAATAGTAAACTAGAATAATGAGTTTAAAATATCCAATATAATAGTCGGGTGGAGACAAATCCACTACCAAAGACTATATCCAAAACTAAAATAAGAGTGAAGAGTAAAATCTCCAATATAAAATAAGGCGATGACAGAAGTATATCAGCTAAGAAGATCCATCACTAGAGATAATCAATGATGCTCAGAAGGTAAGACCTCCTCGGTAGAAAGTAATGCGTCAGGTCCAGGCCCGTACTCCTGCGGATACTCCTGGTCGTCTATACATGGCAAGGGACTAGGTCCTCGGAGGGACATAACAAGATACATAGAAGCAAGCCAATTGAATATATTAAATATGTATAGTGTTTGAAAATATATAAGTACGCTGTACTGTTTGATAATAAACGAAAGAAATAAAACTAGGTTTATACGAAACCCTTCCTTGGGTTTACAAACAAGAAGTATAATTAATCCTATACGAGGATGTCAAGTACAAAATTTAATCTGGGTAAATATTGCTATAGGAGTCTGATCTACGGTCGATCACTTTGTCCCTTGGACCACACGATGATGAAGAAGTGCTGTAGAAGAAGGAATAGCTTCAAAGATTGCAAGAGGGAGTGGATGCTCGATGCCAAAATCATCGATCACTACTCTCTGTCTGTAATCTTCTCTCTTCGATTTTATGACTTCTCTCCTCAATTCTTCGACTTTGTTTTCCGACCTTGGACCTCCGTGGACGAAGGTCTCTATTTATAGGGTTTAGTGGCAGTAATTGTCTAGTCGGCGTAGAAGCCGGACATTGGAGAGTGTGGCACTTTTTACGCGACGGTTATAATAACTGCCACCCACGTATAAATGATCTTCTGAATCTGCGTGTGACGCGTGTCCCATGATGAGGTAACGCGTATAACTGCTACAAAGATCACGGCATACAAGCCACGTAGGTAACTGCCCCTCGCATAGAAAAGGTTGGCGTAGAAGCCAATAACTGTCACCATGGCGTAGAAGCCAAATAGTTATCAAACTGGCGTAGAAGCCAGGTAGGCGTAGAAGCTAGGTAGGCGTAGAAGCCTGATGCTGCATGGATAGGTAGCTAGAGTAAAAGATACCTGATCCTCCTTCCTTGACTGAGGTCTTGAGCGTATTCTGGACCAAATAGCCTTATCACGCACCAATACAAATATAGCCTGAGTTGGCGTATTCCGAGGAGATAGCATACGGCGTACTCCTATAGTTGAAAATAACCAGGTTAGCGTATTTCAAGGAGATAGCGTACATCGTGCTCCTATAGCTAAAAATAGCCTGATGGCGTAATATGCATAGGTGATGATGTGGATGTATTAGTCATAATTATGGCTCACCCAGTCTTTAAAAATAGAACCAAATCCCGTACATTAAATGCAGAGATCTGCCCCCATCATGCGCATTAACTGCAGAGACGTGCCTCGAGCTCTGTACAAAGAGCAGCTTTTGACGTGGCGGTTTGTTTCGTCTTTTGCTGAGCATAAAAGCTCACATCTGCCTGTATAAAACTAGGCAGCGTATTCCCTTGAGTGCGTAAAAGCAATTTGTATCAAGGAACTGTCACTAAACGACGGTCTGGATCTCTGTGCCGAACCATCATTACAGCCGTCATCTGGATATTTGGGCAGTACTCTTTGTCAGGAGTCAGGTTTACTGCATGATCTGACAGGTTCATTCGAGGAATACGAAGAGCTCCTCGTACACTCCCATACTGCATTAAAAGTAGATGGGTTTTACGCCATAAAGGCGATGTAGCAACCTTTTTACGCTGAAGCAGTCTGAAATACTATATTATGCGGGTTGTTCTGGAGCTATATTTTATGTTGTACTAGCTTTGAAGCTCTACTGTACGCCAATGGCTCTGAAGTCATGTCTTACGCCACACAGTGCTGAAACTCTGTTTTACGTGGGTTTTCTGCATACTGCGTATAACTCTGCAGCGTATTTTTCATGCTTCTACAAGTCCCCCTTCAAAGTTTTCAAATTCCTCATAATTTGAAATACTTTGAATGAAGCATGAAACGGTCAAGTATAGCTCGTTCCTCGAGGCTGATTTCTTGGCAGATTTTTGGGAGTTTGTTGGGATTCGGTGTGTTCTCTTTTCCTATATTTCCTTCACCACACAGAGATGGTTGCTGAGGTTCGTCTTGCTGACTTGAGGAAGAAGAAGATTATGTTCTTCCAGTATATAAGGAACTGAAAAAGAAGGCGTCTTCGAACAAATATCCTCTGCAACGATGGATCATAGAAGGATATCATAGCTTCCTTTGCTCAGGATGATCAGCAATTTTATATGGCGATTCGTCCAGGAGAGAGGAAGGGTCACATTCGACCACACAGCTTGCAAGCTGTATTTTTACCCATTACGACGGTGGACGAGGGCAGACAAACTGACCCTGTCTTCCAGTATTGAGTTGGGTCTGAATCCTAACTCAATCTGTCATGGCGTACGGAGGGTGGGCTCTTGAATAATTTATACAAGCCCAGTTCTGTATCCTCCCGCCATTAATCATTTTTTTGTTAATCGGCCGCGAAAATCGATTAACTGCTGAAGAAGACGGAAAAAGATCTCCACCAATACCAGAACCTGGCAGAACAGATTCCCGGCATGATTTTTAAATAAAAATGAGAAACCCTTGGTAGAACAAGGATTTCCATCATATGTAATTATGAAGATGAAAAACCCTTTGTAAACTGAATTTCCATCATATGTAATCATGATTAATAAAATCGTCTTCTTTTACGCATCTGATAATTTGTCATATTTTGCTGTAATGAAGTCTGAATATGTATAGCTTCGACACGTCTGAATAACTTTACGCCGACTCTGATAAAAAGAGTATCTGTCTCGTCCTGTCTTTTACGCGTAACTGAAGATGCGTAGAAAGCTGCTTTAGCATTTAAGTCAAATATTCGAACTGTCCTGCTATTTTGAACAAGGAATTTGTGAAGAATTCTGAACTGTCACTTCTCTGATGAGAAGAATTCTTGTTCAGACCATCATCTTCAAGAATGATTTCCCAAAAATCCCTTAAAATAGGGCAAGAAATGGCTGTCAAAACTGACCACGCTTGAACTGTCGAGAAAAAATTCTGACTGGATTTTGAATGAACTTCCAATCGACCCAAGAAGAAGAGTCATTTTCAATGCTGAACTCTGTATGCTTTGGGTACTTGGGATGTTTTGAGACCAAGAAGGAGCATCTTCTACGTGAACCCTTGTAATTGACTGTCTTAAGACTTGTTCAGATATACGCATACTCTGGCCTGCGTATTTTAAAATATGCGGAAAGACATAGATCTAGTGTAGATGAGCATAAAATTATAGGTTTGTAGCCTCTCGAGCGTAAAAACTGCTGAGCAAAAGAGCATCCGGGCGTAAACCCGTAGATTTGTAGCCTCTGAAAAGAAAACTTTCGAGCGTGCAGTCGTAGATTTTTCACCTCTGAGCATAAAAAGCTTCTGAGCGTGAAATCATAGATTTGTAGCTTCTGAGCGTGAAGTCGTAGGTTTGTAGCCTCTCGAGCGTAAAAGCTACCGAGCGTAAAATCATCCGGGCATAAAATCGTAGACTTATAGCCTCTGAGTGTAAAACCATAGATTTGTAGCCTCTTGAGCGTAAAAGCTCCTTAGCGTAAAATCACAAATCTGCTCTGCACAAAAAACTTTTTTGAATTCGCTGACTGTCCGTCTCCCCTAAATGATAGGCTGACGTAGTGCCCAATCATAACCGAATATTAAATATCAAATTTGGTTAGGGATTCGAAGAGTTTATCTGAACTCTATAAATACCCCAAGGCCTTCAGAGAAGAAACTCTTTATCTGTCTTTTATAAAAACTTTCGTCTCTTTAAGAACTCTTCTTCGTCTCTTATTTTGAGAACTCTGAGTTTTAGCAATGGCACCGAAACAACCTTCCACCACTAAGGGAAAGAAAGCTACCTCCTCTTCTCGCTCCTCTGCTCAAGCATGAGCGAATCCCATTGGGCTGAGCGAACCTCGCTCTGAACAAAGTGTCCTACCGTCAAGCTGTGCACCGGGCGTTATAGGTAAAGCTTTTGGGACGACAAAAATGAAGAAAACATTTCGCACACGTTGTACGTGAATGCACTAGGTCATCTTCTGTGCTGAGAGCCTCTTCGAGGAAGAGGCTGCGAGGGTCCGCAAATTGAAAGATGAACTCGCTCAGGCAGAGGAGAGGGTTCTCGCTTCATCGGCAGCTAGAGATGTGTTAAAAAACCGACTGGAAGCGTCTCAGCAAAACCTGACACGGGGTGTCATTCACACAGATTTTGTACGTGCTCGATCTGAAATGTCTGCCTTGAATAATAAGGAGGCAAGGTTGGAGCGGGCTCGCGCTACAGTTTTGAGCTCCAGGAACGAGAGAATGGCCTCTCTAGCGCAGCAGATTCGCGACTTAACTACTCCTCCCCAATGATGTACTTTCTTGTTTCTCCTATAATTTCTCAGAGATAATAAAGACACAATTTCTGACTTTGTAGGCCCATCATTTTAGAATATGATAGGCTAGGGTGAAAGTGATATCAGAGGTATCATTAACATGATATTCTTTTATTAAGATTTTGCTGAATGTAAATCTATTCAGAGTTAACATGAACCTGAAAGAATATAATCCAACTAAATTTGTATACTAAACACTATCAGAGATAATATGAACATGATAGCCTTACAAATTAGTTAAGGATATCTATTCGGAGGTCACATAAACCTAATAGAATATGATCCAACTAACCTTTGTGCATGGTATCGTCAGAATAAGATCTTTGTCATACTCCGTTAAACGAAGGAGATCAAGCATAGTACTTCTTTAGGGATTTTGCAGTTGATAGTAGCCATTGTCAAATTTCCATTAGGCTTGGCTAATCTGTAAGCGCCATTTGCAATCATATAAGGGCCCACCTTTTTTTTATGATTGTTTGCGCGAATTTTGGACATCGTACTAGAGACCTCCCATTTCTATACAAATTTTGGATATTATACTAGAGGTAATATGGACGTAGTATGATATCGTATTTGTCGAGGACATCCCACTGGGAGATTTTTGGTGGACCCATTACTTTTTTGTGCACGAGAGTGCAAGTAATAAGTTTTAGGATAAGCCATGCCAGAGGTAATATGGACGTGGCAGTTTTTGTGGGCCTAACACCACTGGTGTACTTAGAGTTAAGTACGGGTGTTAAGTTGAGATGACAACACTTATCAGAGGTAATATGGACGTGATAATCGATAGCCAGGACTCGAAAAGTTTGTTCAGAGGTCTTATGAACATGACATACTTTTGAGTTGTGACTCCATTGGGGATGGAGGTATATATCTGCTCAGAGGTAATATGGATATGGCAGTTTTTGTGGACTTAACACCACTGGCGTACTTAGAGTTAAGTACGGGTGTTAAGTTGAGATAACAACCGATATCAAAGGTAATATAGACGTGATAATCGATGGCCAAACCAGAAAGGTTTGTTCAGAGGTAATATGAACATGACAAACTCAGCTGGGGAAATAAAGAAATTTTTGGACAATAGTTCAGAGGTAATATGGACGTGAACTCATATCCAAAAAATTTATTGTGGAGTGATCTTCCTGAGTGGGGATAGACCTGAAGAATCCGCTGGGGAAACTTTAGGGACTAATCATCCGGTATCTTCTTGAGGGAGCAAATTGTCACATTAAAGTGAAATCAATTTGCAGTGATCGTCCCCTCGTTTACAGATGCAAGGTGATGACTTTGGTGTCGATCAACTCCTGGATTCTCTTTTTCAGTACATAGCACGCCCTTGTGGGGTGATGAATGTACCGATAAAAGAGACAATAATCTGGGTCATCAACTTTGCCAGCCCTCTCAGGATATTTGATGTTGGGTAGCCGAAGTTTGTGTTCCTTCATCAACATATTGAAGATTTTAATGATGTCATCCTCATTGAAGGAGAAAGTCCCTTTTGGCCTTCGGGCCCTCGATGCCTGAGTTTTATGGTCTTCCGAGAAGATCGTTATCGTTGCATCATCTTCGGACTCAGAGGGAATTCTACCCCCAGCTTTGGATGCTACCCTATTTTGTCGAGGTAGGCTACCCCCAGACATGTCGTGGCATTTGTCCACTGAAGTTGATTTAGAAGGACCTGCCTCTGGTTGTGCAGGATCAGACTCTCGAGGTTTTGAGTTTGCAGAAGATGTAGTATACCCCAACCCAAAACGAGTTTGTTGACAGTAAGGATTATCATGCAATGGTGTTCGTCTGCCTTTTCCATAGTTGAGGCCTTATTTCAACTTCAAATCATAACCCATGCTTTGTATAATCTTTAAAGCCTGTGGGCTATACCTGTGGATTTGCATTTTGCCATCCTCAGACTCGCAAAATTTTTTTTGTACAATCGGTCTATTCCATATTCGACCGAAGATTATTGGATGCTGATCGTCATAAGTTGGGGGAACAATAAAGGCAGCATTTTCATGTGGTTCATATGTCATGACGACATTAGATGTTGACTCATCTTCCCATAGGATCTCCCCACGCTTGGTAGTCAGGGGAACTGAATCCTGATTATGACTCCTGTCTTTGCGTTTCTGGATCAAAAATTCGTGCAAATCAGGAGGATTAATAGAAGAAGAAGAAAGCTTGTTCCTCCTGTTTACATCAGTTGGAATGCGGAGATTGGGAACTATAACTCTCCTCCTGCCACCCGTATACAGTAGTTCATCCATATGAGTAGCACATGATCCATGAGGAGCGTATCTATCCACAACCCAGGCTTTCTTTACGCTGAGGGGCTTCTCCTAGCGTAATTTAGAATTTTGCTCAGGCTGGCGTAAAAATGAGGAAGTCCTCAATCGGCCATCAGCTTCTCGCGTAATCTGGAGAGCGGGCAGATTCTTCTCTTGATGGCGAAAAAGCCGAGAGGTTGGGAAATCCGCCACTTATTTTCCATCTGCTTTTCCACGGAGGGAAGATGTATTTTTACGCGCGGAGCGCGTTTGAGATTTCTGACTTGGCATTGAGGCCCTGTCAGAAACTACGTCTGCCTCGTCAGCAACGGGAGACGAATTTTTATGCGCGGTGCACGATGTATACTTCTGGATTGGCGCTGAGGCATTGCCAGAAGTTTTGTCTGCCCCGCCAGCGATGGGAGACTAAGTTTTATGCGCGAAGTGGACTTCTGGATTGGCGCTGAGACATTGCCAGAAGTTGTGTCTGCCCCGTCAGTGACGGGAGATTGAGTTTTACGCGCAGGGCGCAGCAGACTTCTGGACTAGCACTGAGGCATTGTCAGAAGTTTTGTCTGTCCCGTCAGCGACGGGAGACTGAGTTTTACGCACAGGGCATGCAGCAGACTTCTGGACTAGCACTGAGGCATAACCAGAAGCTTTGTCTGCCACGTCACAGACGGAAGACAGAGTTTTACGCACGGGGCGTGCAGGTTGCGAAGCTACAACCTTGTTGGTTAAAGAAACCAGAGAGTCGACAGGAATGGTAGGGGATGTCCGAGGCATCCACACCTTACGCAGTTTCCTGTTATCTTGGACAGAGAGGGAGTGAGAGCTACCCCTTGCTCGAAGCATATCTTCGTAGGCTGATTGGTCGAATTGGACGACCAAGGTCTTCTTTATTGATCCTACCGATACTGCATCGTGTTGAGCAATTGCTTTCTCGTCAGATGAGAAAGAGGTCCCCAGCAGAGTCGCCATCTTGTGTTTGATAATAAACGAAAGAAATGAAACTAGGTTTATACGAAATCCTTCCTTTGGTTTACAAATAAGAAGTACATTTAATCCTATACGAGGATGTCAAGTACAAAATTTAATCTGGATAAATATTTCTATAGGAGTCTGATCTGCGGTCGATCACTTTGTCCCTTGGACCACACGATGATGAAGAAGTGCTGTAGAAGAAGGAATAGCTTCAAAGATTGTAAGAGGGAGTGGATGCTGGATGCCAAAATTGCCGATTACTACACTCTGTCTGTAATCTTCTCTCTTCGATTTTACGACTTCTCTCCTTAATTCTTCGACTTTGTTTTCCGACCTTGGACCTCCGTGGACGGAGGTCTCTATTTATAGGGTTTAGTGACAGTAATCGTCCAGTCGGCGTAGAAGCCGGACAGTGGAGAGTGTGGCATTTTTTATGCGGCGGTTGTAATAACTGCCACCCACGTATAAATGATCATCTGAATCTACGTGTGATGCGTGTCCCATGATGAGGTAACGCGTATAACTACTGCGAAGATCACGGCATACAAGCCATGTAGGTAACTGCCCCTCACGTAGAAAAGGTTGGCGTAGAAGCCAATAACTGTCACCATGGCGTAGAAGCCAAATAGTTATCAAACTGGCGTAGAAGCCAGGTAGGCGTAGAAGCCTGATGCTACATGGATAGGTAGCTAGCATAAAAGATAGCCGATCCTCCTTCCTTGACTGAGGTCTTGAGCGTATTCTGGACCAAATAGCCTTATCACGCACCAATACAAATATAGCCTGAGTTGGCGTATTCCGAGGAGATAGCATACAGCATACTCCTATAGTTGAAAATAGCCAGGTTGGCGTATTTCTAGGAGATAGCATACAGCGTGCTCCTATAGCTAAAAATAGCCTGATGGATAATATGCAGAGGTGATGATATGGATGTATTAGTCATAATTATGGCTCACCCAGTCTTTAAAAATAGAACCAAATCTTGTGCATTAAATGCAGAGATCTGCCCCCATCACGCGCATTAACTGCAGAGACGTGCCTCGAGATCTGTACGAAGAGCAGCTTTTGACGTGGTGATTTGTTTCGTCTTCTGTTGAGCGTAAAAGCTCACATCTGCCTGTATAAAACTAGGCAACATATTCCCTCGAGTGCGTAAAAGCAATTTGTATCAAGGAAATATCACTAAACGACGGTCTGGGTCTCTGTGCCGAACTATCATTACAGCCGTCGTCTGGATATTTGTGCAGTACTCTTTGTCAGGAGTCAGGTTCACTACATGATTGACAGGTTCATTCAAGGAATACGAAGAGTTCTTCGTACACTCCCATACTGCATTAAAAGCAAATGGATTTTACGCCATAAAGGCGAGGTAGCAACCTTTTTACGCTAAAGCATTCTGAAATACTATATTACGCGGATTATTCTGGAGCTACATTTTACGTTGTACTAGCTTTGAAGCTCTGTTGTACGCCAATGGCTCTGAAGTCATGTCTTACGCCACACAGTGCTGAAACTCTGTTTTACGTGGGTTTCCTGCATACTGCGTATAACTCTGCAGCATATTTTTCATGCTTCTACATGTACAAGATAATCTATATGAATGCAAATGAGGACAACCTTTCAACATATGGGCAAGGGTAGGCTACTCGATCTAAGTTTCACAACTCACACACCCATCTAGAACATCATCAGCCGACATACCGCGGGGGTAGCGACCCTCGTGACTCCATCAATCAATATACCACGGGGGTAGCGACCATCGAACACGACCACCATAGTGCGTGCTAGTTACTACGGTTTACCAGAGTGGTTATAGCCCATACGCCTACTGATTCCCCTCTCATGATACTAAGTGTCATGTGTGTGTCAACATATCTAATATATAGTAATTACTGAAAGAAACTACACAAGCAATGAATATACAAAAATATAATAAATATACAGAAATATAATAAGCATGCAAAGTACTGTAAGTAATTTTGCAAGATATCTTGCCTGGCAAGAGAGCTGCAAAATGTAACGTCTAGATGTCAAACACCAAGAGTCAGAACTATGGCCTCCGAATGAACGCCTTCGGATGCTGAAATAAACATCACCAGCGTTTCCAGAATAAGCGAGATTGCTAGAAAACACTACCCTTTCGTCCAATTTGGATACAGGGGTAAAACGGTAATTTTGGGTCAAAGCGGGTCCATATGTGGCCCACTTTGCACCAAAAAGTTTGCCAGGGGTAAAGGTCACTAAATGGGACAAAATTATGGTTCATACCAATTCTAAACGTCAACACGAACCCAACGGTACGTCTAATTTTGGATTCCGGTGAGCCGAACACAAATTCGCCCAAAAAGTCAACCGTGGGGGCCGCCAACAGGTGACTTGGTCAACTATCTCAGAATCGTGTGAAACTTGGATCACAGGACCAACACGATACCACGAATCCAATGGTACAAGTTTTATCGCGTTCTGACGAGCATACACTAAATGGCGTGGTGTTTTGCAAAAGTTGCGACACAGGGCCTTGTCGCGGATACAGGTTGATTCTGACGCGCACAAGCGTCCGAATCAGTTTTTGCGAAATCCCATACGTCTGGGTATACCGTGCACACCTTTTGGTGCACTTGGTACACGATAGTCGGTCCCGTTTGGCGGGGTGCGCTCCGTATCACCAATTTTAGAAGTTAGAAAATGGGTTTTCCATAATTTTTAACCTATTTAAATTCTGAATATAATGCCTAATAAAATAATGTAATTGACAGAGAATGATCTCGGTCAGGTGGTCTTCGCATAACAAGAAGAAAAACTCAATTCGGATCTCTGTGGTGGGAGATACGAGCCGTAAATAGGGGTTGTTACAACAGATTTTCTGAGATTAAATGTTGTGTTTTTTGCTTGACTTGGCGTCGATTTTTACCTAGGTTTGTGCGATGCACGATGGAAACTAATCTACGAAATTTAGAGAGGGATAGGTGCGGATCATAACGGTGAAGATGGGGTTAAGTTTGGTCGAGCGAGGAAGCAGAAATTTGTGCGGGAACAGGGGTAATTTGCTGTAATTTTCCTACGCAGGTTAACGTGGATGTGGACGCGCGGTTCGGCGACGACGGCGGGCGGCGCTCCGGTCGGTGGCGCAAAGATGAAGGCGGAAGCTCTGGTGTCGAGTTGTAAGAGTAGGGTTAGGGTTAGGGTTTTGTGGGATTGAGTAATATATAGAGATCGGGGGAGAGGGAGCGGGGCCTGGCGCGCGGGGAGGCCTGTGCCGCGGGATGGGGTTAGCAGCGGGAGCGGGGGTTCCTGGGCTTAGGGTTTTAAGAGTAGGGATTAGTTAATTAAGGGGAGAGGGATTAGCTTACGGTTTTAATTAGGGTTTAGTGGTTTAATGGTTTGATTAGGATTTTATTAGAGTATTTTTTCATTTTCTTTTTCTTTTCTTTTTCTTTTCTATTTCTTTCTTTTCTTTCTATTTCTATTTTATTCTATTATTATTTCTTATAATTATATTATTATTACTACTAATAATAATAATAATAACATTATTATTCATATTATTATTATTATTATTAGCCTATTTATTACTATTTCTTTTATTCTTTTCTATTTATAAACTTTATATATATATATATATATATATATATATATATATATATATATATATATATATATAATTCGAGGAATTTATATTGGTGCATATAATAAATCTATCAACTGTCCACAGGGTCTCCTACATGAAAATAATTAAAGAAAAATTATAATTGCTCCATAAATCCTCTATTGCGCAATCACCTCAAAATAAAATTTAAATAAAATTTATTACTTCTAATTAGCTAATAAATGTTATAAATCAATTAAATAAGTAATACGGTTGATTAAAATTAGGGGTTTTATATTCTACCCAACTTACAAAATTTTGTCCTCGAAATTGACACTAATCCATATTTATAATAATCACTATAGCTATTACACACACTGCTATCTAGCGGTACTTCCTAAAAGTCATGGTCTGCCATTCTAACACTTCTCATTTATTGTCCATACACTATTCTATTTCTAATTCATCTATACTACCTAACTTATAAGAATTCTACTAGTAGTCACAGTCTTTTGAAGTTATTGTCTAGGTTGTAAGACAAATATATTTATTGGGTCGAGAATCTTGGGATACCTGTCTGGAATCTCATAACTATAACTTTTTTCCCGTAACCGTCAAGTATCATAGTCTAATACTACCATGCCACCTGGCCAGTATGGCTGCAAGTAATTCGACTACTCTACCATAATCGTCTGGCTGCAACTGTCGATATCTCGCCAGCGATTTGTCATAGTCCTCAGTTCATAACAAGTGCCTTCAACTCTTTCCTAGGCATAGTCTAAGTTTTTAGGGAAACACTTAAGGTCTTGACTAACTTTATAAAACTATTAGGAGTATGATCTATTTCAAACAATCTAACAAATTTCTATTAGGCTAAATGATACTTAAAGGGTTAAATTAATAAAGAATACAAATATTGCTATAGTGCATATACATAAGGGTTATTATTAAGAACTCATCCTTTAGTTATCAATCATTACTAACACATTTATATTTTTACTAACAATATAAGGGTGAGGTTGATATAGATCAAACAATTTATAATGGCACGAAAGATATGACTATGATAGGAAGAGTTAAGCACGATATAAGGAATGGATATATAGAAGAGAAGATGAGCCACCCAAGAGGGCAAGATGATGATAGAGAAAGAATACTACTACTGTTACTCGCGTCATCCATTAGCATCGCATGTATGCCATCTGGGTAGAATATAAATATATCCTCATAACTGCTAAACTATCATATATATAATTCTACATCTATTTGTACATCTAAGATCTTGTGTCACAATAGGGTTATGAGTATGCAAAGACAATTATAACTAAAAGGTCGTACCTGTATCTACGGCTTCCTGTGTCTGCTCTCCCATATTTGTCATCATTAGTGCTTGGCCTTGTCCTTGGTTGTTCAACTGGGGTCTAGTCTCCTCCATTTGTGCAGACTGTAGAAGCAGTGGTGGGTCCCTTTGGTCTCCTATACTTGAGGGTGTATGCGGTGTTCCTGATTCTAATGCCATAGGCCTCTGGTTCTGCTGAGGATATTCTTGGGTTTGATGGTGACTTGATCCACATATCATGCACAGCCCTAATCGACGATGACAGTCTCTTAGAATATGACCTGTCTTACCATAATAGTGACAAGTACGAAGCTCCTTGGTTGTATATGGTACGACACTATATGGTTGCTGGCATGTCAAAGGGTGTCTAATGGGTCCTCCTTGCTGTGTCCTTACCGGTCCTTGGTGAATTCTCTGTTGATTTCTGTTTCCCTTGATGATTGCCTCCTGGATCCTGGCCTCTGTAAAATCCCCTTCCTAGAAAATTGTATATACCCTTTTATTTATTGATTATTAATTAAATTATAGTAATTAGGTATAAAAAGGAGAAATAGATTTTTAATAATTTTTATGATAGGTGTTCGGGCACTTAGAGGACTTGTGGGACCATCAGGAATTTTTCGAAAATTATTCCATGTAGGAGACCCCTTGAGCAGTTGCTAGCCTAACGATATGCAATACCCTACTCTATAAATTTTCTTATGTGTGAATATATATATATATATATATATATATATATATATATATATATATATATATATATATATATGTATGTATAGATATATTTAATGAAAGAAAGCAAAAAAAAAAAAAAGAAAGAAAATAATTATTAAAGTAAGTTACTAATCATACTAATAATAATAATAATAATATAATAGTTACTACAAATTGACTTAAGTTCCTTAAGAACTTGCTTCAGCAGCAATACTGCTGGAACCCGCCTCCCCTTCAGCGGATATTAGCCAGAGGGAGCCCCCGCCCAATTAAATCCACTGCACCCGACCTCCAGCAGCTCCCAAACCCCGCGGAACCCGATCCAATTCAACACCCTCTTTTTCCTTAATATATATAGTATATATATATATATATAGTTAGCTCTAAAACCCTAACCTAAAACTCCAGACTTCCCCTTCCCATCTAGAGCCGTCACCGCAGCCAGAGAAGCCTCCCCAAGCCATCCAACCATCCCGTCGACGCCGACATCGCGAACTGCAGTTTTCCACTCGAAGCACCTTCGCTCCGGCGTGTTTTTCCGTTGACTCGCTCGACCAAACGCTGTTCCGTTTTCATAGGTATGATCTTCCCTCAACCCTCTCCAATATCTGTTTTATAGTCAACCTCAAAAAATGTGTGCCCTAGGTGAAAAACAGCGCCCAAGTCAGCACGAGCAGACAGAATTCTGCAATCGCAGAATTTCAGAATGACCACTCATATTGTCGAGTTCGTATCTCCCACCACAGAGATCCGAATTTGATGATTCTTTTTTATACCTGTAGATTACATGACCTAGTCTATTTTCTGTATTATAACTTTGTGCTATTAGTCGCTGTGGACAGAAATATATTCGTCACAAAACTGCGCGCATCCACTTTTTTCGATTTTCTAAAAGTTGGAGATCGGAGCACGCCCCGCCAAACGGGACCGCCCCGTCGTGTGCCAAGTGTACCAAATGGTGCACGCAGCATAATCGGACATGTGAAAATTCGTGGAGACTGATTTGGACGCATGTGTACGCCGGAATCAGGCCGTATCCGCGGACACATCCCGTGTCGCCACTTTTGTGGAACTCGTGCGTATTTTGTGCACGCTTGTCAGATTACGACGAAACTTGCACCACTGGACTCGTGGTAACACGCTGGTCCTGTGACCCAATTTTCACACATTTCTGAGACGGTTGACCAGATCGCCAATTGGCGGACCCCACAGTTGACTTTTTGGACCAAATTATGTTCGGCTCATCGGAATCCAAATTTGGACATACCGTTGGGATCGTATTGATATTTAGAGTTGTTTGACCCATAGTTTGTCCCATTTAGAGACTGTTACCCTCGGCACGCTTTTCGGTGCAAAGTGGGCAACACGTGGACCCCACTTTGGCCCGAAAATGACCTTTTTGCCCCTGTGTCCAAATTGGACATAAGGACAGGCATTTCCAGCTATTTGACATCTCCTGAGACTGTTGGTGATATTTATTACAGCTTTCGGAGTAGTACCTACCGGATCCACCGATACCAGGACGACAGTGGATATTCAAACATCAAGCAAGTGTACCTTGCCAAACTCTGCAGTATTGTTACATATTTTTCCTTGCTTCATTATATTGCTGTGCATGCTTAACCTAGGACCGTGTGACGTACTTAGCTTCCAATTATTAGTCGGGTACCAACACCGTACGCGGTGTTGAGTATTGTCATCTAGAGATGGACACTCGTGACACTTTATATTCTCGTACTTGTCTTATCAAGTACACTATGACCCAGGACACTTGACACTATTCATGAGACAGGATCTTCCCGAGATATTCGTGGTGATTCTGTATAGGATACAGGACTTGACCGAGATACTATATTCATAGATACTTATGACTTGTTGCATTAGCTATGATCCCGCTTGACATGGACATGAGACGTTATGGTCATGATATGCGTGATTACATTGGGTGGGGAGAGACACACAGGCTATAGGCTGATTTCATATATATATAAATAATCCATAGTAAACACATAGTAAAATATATAGTAGACTCCGCTACCGGCTCCCAGACACAGAGCTTGTAGTGGTCTCAGCCTGAGTACTAGTGATGCTCTCATTTGCATTTTTACATAGATGGTTACATATTTACCCTATTTATTTCATTATCTGCTGTACTGTATTATTATTTATTTTGGCATGAGCTTTCTTGTACCTTGCTATGTCCCCTGAGGACCTGGATCCGGATGATGTCCCCAGATATTGCAGACGAGATTTATCCCGAGGTATACGGGACCGGAGCATTAGCGGAAGCAGGAACAGGTGCAGATATTGGAGCTGAATCAGGAGCTGGAGAAGAGATCGTACCAGAGGACTTCTCCTGAGTATTGGTTGAGATACTCATTTATTTCTGTTTTCAGTTATTATATTTCCAGTCTATTTTATTGATGTACCAGACTCATTCTCGGATTGTTCTCCGAGATATTTTATTGAGATTAGTCAGTTTATTTTATTTATATTATTCTGGCATTTGATCTGTGATTATCTGTTGTGGATAAGATTAGTATAGACTGTGACTTATATCATTGGACCTACTTATTGTTGTACTACAGCTTAAGTATGCTCCGATGGATCCATTAAATTGGGTTTGTCCATCGGTGTGTGCTGCTGGCCATTATCACGTGTCTGGTCCCTCGGTATTTTGGGACTGGGGCGTGACATGGTTTTTGTGGTGGCCCATGCAGGTCAACGACTAAATTGTTCGGTTTCAACTTAGGGACCGAGCAAGCCTGCGATAAGAATATGATAAGTTTTTTTAGGATCTCATCCACTTGCTTGAAAACGTTCTTGATATCTATATCGTATTCGAATTGAGTTTTATTGCATCATGCCTTGATTCCAGTGCGCCTCTTATAGTTTATTTTTGATACAGAGCAATGGATTCACTGGCATACGACGAGACTCCCGCAGGAGCACCACAAGTTGCAAATGTCACCTATGACGATGAAGTGACACCAGTCGGTGGAGGTCAACTAGAACAACAAAATAGTCAAGATACCACAAGAGGTCGGCAAGACGACATTCCACCTCCGCCGCAGGACACACCACCAGTGGCCGTATTCCCATAAGGGCAAGCTATAGATGGGCAATAAATGTTCCAAATGTTCTGCGCAATGATACAAGCTTAACAGCAAATTCAACAAGAGACTTTGAGTCACAGCCTAGCACTTGTACTGGAGCAGGCGAATCTACCAGCACGACGGCTAGTGACAGGATCTATCACCGATTTCAGGCAGCTGAAGCCCCGTACCTTTTCTGGCAAGGAGGGACCCACAGAAGTTCATGAGTGGCTCACCAACATACAACACCAGCTGGAAGCAGCTGAGCTTCCAAGAGAACGTTGGATGACTGCCATCAGAATGCAATTGACAGATAATGCACATCACTGGTGGCTATCTGAGGAGACACGGCTCGGACCAGATCGAGTCACTTGGGAAGAGTTTTCTAGACTCTTTCAAGAGATGTACATTCCGGTTACCTCTCGATCAGAACTTCGGGACAAGTTCAATCGCCTCACTCAGGACAGTATGACAGTGGAAGAATACAACGCAGAATTCATTCGTCTAAGTCGCTTCGCCTCAACCTTGATCCCGACAGAAGAAGAGAAGGCTGAAAAATTTTTCGACGGACTAAACCTCGAGCTACAGAGACTGATCGGATCCGTTGCACCTACTTCTTACTCGGACGTCCTTGCAGCAGCCCGACGCATTGAGCGCGTCACCAGGAGAGAGACCAGTCTGAAACGGTCTTCCCCATCAGTCAGAGCACCACAAGAAGAAGCCGCAAAGAGACCTCACATGCACCAGCCATCCAGAGCCTCTCCACAGACACCACCTACATGTTAATACTGTGGCAAGGTAGGCCATATGGAGAGGGACTGCAGACGTAAGTTTGGATTATGCTTGATTTGCGGAACCAATCAACACTTAGCCAAGGATTGTCCTTATCATCGAGAGAGAGCACTAATAATAAACAGACAAGCCCTACCAGCACCAGGAGGGTATCAACCAAGACCACCTTTGGCACCACAAGCAGCTCTCTTCCAGCAGGCCCAGCAGCAGCAGAGGAATCCACCTCAAGGACGCGGACAAGCTTTCGCGATAACTCTGGAGGACGCATAAATTTATGGAGTAGCTAATGCACGTAAGTTTTTATAGTTTTGCTTCTAGATTTGCTTTAGTTTTTGCATGTTGGTTCGTGACCCTAGCCTTAACCTAGTAATGTTGAACTTGCTAATAACCTAGTATGCTTTTATAATTGATAACCATAGAGATTATAGAGTCTTTGTTAGTGTGCTTATTTTGGTTTATTTTATGAACTTGATTAATTTGTACCTCCTTTCATCATCATCTAGCGTACTTAAATTTGTTGTACTTGACTTATGCTGCTATTCTATAGCCTAGTTTTGTAAGCTTATTCTTTATCGAGCTTGTTCATGACATATGTATTAGTGGACATGTATATTAATACAATTGTCTATCCAGAATTAGTGTATTAAGGTCTGGCCAACCTCAGTGCGCTTGATTCACCCTTCGTAACGCTACTTTATGTGGATTGAGATATGTAGTGATTAGTAGACGAATATACTTGCCCTAGACATGTCTGACATATCGTATCGGTTACATAACTGTACTAATACGAGCATGCGAACAAAGGATTACCAGAATAGGATTTCAATCCACAACTGTCTTAACAAATCCCATTTAAATTCGTTAAACGTCTTGATCCTGATACTTCTATTCTATTACCTCACCCTTGAACTCTTTATTATTGATCTTCGTCTTCCCTTATTTCGGAAAGACGAAACCTCGTGCTTGGTAGAAGTTTGATATGTAGACAGTACTAGATATACCCCACAGGCCGGTCGCATTATTGATGACCCTTTATATAGGATTAAGGAAATATCATAGATGATATGTTGGTGTTAAAGACTTGAGGATTCACAACCATGATTAAATAAGTTAGGGCATAGCCTTATTAGATGTATAGCCTTAGATGATAGATGGGTAAATTCTAAGTTGGGTAGAGACCGCAATGTTCGCTTGAGAGGAATCCTTTAGACGGTAGTCAAGTGAGATTGGATAGAGAGAACCCTACCACATTTTTAATTTTGAGGACAAAATTTTTACAAGTTGGGTAGAATGTTAAACCCCCTTCCTAGAAAATCGTATATACCCTTTTATTTATTGATTATTAATTAAATTATAGTAATTAGGTATAAAGAGGAGAAATAGATTTTTAATAATTTTTATGATAGGTGTTCGGGCAATTAGAGGACTTGTGGGACCATCAGGAATTTTTCGGAAATTATTCCATGTAGGAGACCCCTTGAGCAGTTGCTAGCCTAACGATATGCAATACCCTACTCTATAAATTTTCTTATGTGTGAATATATATATATATATATATATATATATATATATATATATATATATAGATATATTTAATGAAAGAAAGCAAAAAAAAAAAAAAAAAAGAAAGAAAATAATTATTAAAGTAAGTTACTATTCATACTAATAATAATAATAATAATATAATAGTTACTACAAATTGACTTAGGTTCCTTAGGAACTTGCTTCAGCAGCAATACTGCTGGAACCCGCCTCCCCTTCAGCGGATATTAGCCAGAGGGAGCCCCGCCCAATTAAATCCACTGCACCCGACCTCCAGCAGCTCCCAAACCCCGCGGAACCCGATCCAATTCAACACCCTCTTTTCCCTTAATATATATAGTATATATATATATAGTTAGCTCTAAAACTCTAACCTAAAACTCCAGACTTCCCCTTTCCATCTAGAGCCGTCACCGCAGCCAGAGAAGCCTCCCCAAGCCATCCAACCATCCCGTCGACGCCGACATCGCGAACTGCAGTTTTCCACTCGAAGCACCTTCGCTCCGGCGTATTTTCCCGTTGACTCGCTCGACCAAACGCTGTTCTATTTTCATAGGTATGATCTTCCCTCAACCCTCTCCAATATCTGTTTTATAGTCAACCTCGGAAAACGTGTGCCCTAGGTGAAAAACAGCGCCCAAGTCAGCGCGAGCAGACAGAATTCTGCAATCGCAGAATTTCAGAATGACCACTCATATTGTCGAGTTCGTATCTCCCACCACAGAGATCCAAATTCGATGATTCTTTTTGATACCTGTAGATTACATGACCTAGTCTATTTTCTGTATTATAACTTTGTGCTATTAGTCGCTGTGGACAGAAATATATTCGTCACAAAACTGCGCGCACCCACTTTTTCTGGTTTTCTAAAAGTTGGAGATCGGAGCACGCCCCGCCAAACGGGACCACCCCGCCGTGTGCCAAGTGTACCGAATGGTGCACGTAGCATAATCGGACATGTAAAAATTTGTGGAGACTGATTTGGACGCATGTGCGCGCCGGAATTAGGCCGTATCCGCGGACACATCCCGTGTCGCCACTTTTGTGGCACTCGCGCGTATTTTGTGCACGCTTGTCAGATTGTGACGAAACTTACACCACTGGACTTGTGGTAACACGCTGGTCCTGTGACCCAGTTTTCACACATTTCTGAGATGGTTGACCAGATCGCCAATTGGCGGGCCCCACAGTTGACTTTTTGGACCAAATTATGTTCGGTTCATCGGAATCCAAATTTGGACATACCGTTGGGATCATATTGATATTTAGAGTTGTTTGACCCATAGTTTATCCTATTTAGAGACTGTTACCTTCGGCACGCTTTTCGGTGCAAAGTGGGCCACACGTGGACCCCACTTTGGCCCGAAAATGACCTTTTTGCCCCTGTGTCCAAATTGGACGTAAGGACAGGCATTTCCAGCTATTTGACATCTCCTGAGACTGTTGGTGATATTTATTACAGCTTTCGGAGTAGTACCTATCGGATCCACCGATACCAGGACGATAGTGGATATTCAAACATCAGGCAAGTGTACCTTGCCAAACTCTGCAGTATTGTTACATATTTTTCCTTGCTTCATTATATTGCTGTGCATGCTTAACCTAGGACCGTGTGACGTACTTAGCTTCCGATTATTAGTCGGGTACCAACACCGTACGCGGTGTTGAGTA
This sequence comes from Iris macrosiphon, assembly GCA_036927795.1. Classification (NCBI taxonomy): domain Eukaryota; kingdom Viridiplantae; phylum Streptophyta; class Magnoliopsida; order Asparagales; family Iridaceae; genus Iris; species Iris macrosiphon. Next base: position 62,039,081 of record JAYESA010000009.1, read on the forward strand.
TTGTCATCTAGAGATGGACACTCGTGACACTTTATATTCTCGTACTTGTCTTATCAAGTACACTATGACCCATGACACTTGACACTATTCATGAGACAGGATCTTCCCGAGATATTCGTGGTGATTCTGTATAGGATACAGGACTTGACCGAGATACTATATTCATAGATACTTATGACTTGTTGCATTAGCTATGATCCCGCTTGACATGGACATGAGACGTTATGGTCATAATATGCGTGATTACATTGGGTGGGGAGAGACACACAGGCTACAGGCTGATTTCATATATATATAAATAATCTATAGTAAACACATAGTAAAACATATAGTAGACTCCGCTACCGGCTCCCAGACACAGAGCTTGTAGTGGTCTCAGCCTGAGTACTAGTGATGCTCTCATTTGCATTTTCACATAGATGGTTACATATTTACCCTATTTATTTCATTATCTGCTGCACTGCATTATTATTTATTTTGGCATGAGCTTTCTTGTACCTTGCTATGTCCCCTGAGGACCTGGATCCGGATGATGTCCCCAGATATTACAGACGAGATTTATCCCGAGGTATACGGGACCGGAGCATTAGCGGAAGCAGGAACAGGTGCAGATATTGGAGCTGAATCAGGAGCTAGGGAAGAGATCGTACCAGAGGACTTCTCCTGAGTATTGGTTGAGATACTCATTTATTTCTGTTTCCAGTTATTCTATTTCCAGTCTATTTCATTGATGTACCAGACTCATTCCCGGATTGTTCTCCGAGATATTTTATTGAGATTAGTCAGTTTATTTTATTTACATTATTCAGGCATTTGATCTGTGATTATCTGTTGTGGATGAGATTAGTATAGACTGTGACTTATATCATTGGACCTACTTATTGTTGTACTACAGCTTAAGTATGCTCCGATGGATCCATTAAATTGGGTTTGTCCATCGGTGTGTGCTGCTGGCCATTATCACGTGTCTGGTCCCTCGGCATTTTGGGACTGGGGCGTGACAGCCTCTGTCAATAACTCAACATAAGAGATCCGGGACTGTGAGCTAGTGTAGTGCTGGAGCTCCTGAGTCAGCCCGCGGTAAAACCTCTTAGCCTTCTCCAAGTCATTAGGTATTAGGAAAGCACCATACTTACTAAGGCGGCTAAACTCTGCGTCATACTCGTCAACTGCCTTGTTCCCCTGCTCCAGATGGAGGAACTAATCGTATAATGCATCCCTTACAGTGTCCAGGAAGTACTTCCTCTCAAAGCACTCCAAGAATTATTCCCAAGTCTAACGCATACCCAACTGGCGCTCCATTGATTCCCACCAGTGATGCGCGTTACCCTCTAGCTGAGTCCTTATGCCTATCATCTATAGTTCTGTAGGTAGTTGTGATGCTTCTAACAACTTTTCGGTATTGGCAATCTAGTTTGTGGTCTCCTCTGGACTCTCATTGCCTTTATATGGCTTGGGGCCCATCTGCACAAAGTTCTTGACTAAACCAACCCGAGCTTGTGGTACTGAAACTAGTGCATGGGCTGGTACAGGGACTAGTGCGGCCATTCTCTCAAGTGCTGCCAGAAATTCTAGTCTCTGCTCTGCCACTTGCTGCCTCTGCTCTACAGCCTGCGCGGCTGTCTGCTGACTCTATTCCTGCATTATCATATGAAAGAATTGGAACAGTTGTGTCTGGATATCCTGCGATGCTAGTGGAGTTGGAACAGTCCCATTAGGCACCGTGGAAGGAGTTGATGGAATTGGATTGCTAGTCAGTCCATCCGGTCCCGAAAGAAGAGGAGTCGTTGAGGCCTCTCCTAGTGATTGGTTGTTGTCCCCTGGAGACGTGTTATCCCCGGTGGCGACTTGCCCGTTACGTAAATTCATCTCTATACAAGAGATGGACGGAGGATTAAGAAGAGTACATGAATCAAGCAGGATGCAAGCACTTAAGTAGGACATGTTGGAAGGAAGGTAAGTTGTAGTCAAGTTTGGATGAGATTTAAAACTCTAATCCTAGGTGCAGGCCCGCTCGGTACAGTTATGTAACCGAAATGGCTAACTCAACCTGCATGGGCCACCATAAAAATATGTCACACCCCAGTCCCAAAATACATAGGACTACGAACACGTAAGCATACCAGCCGTATGTATATGGCAACTCCAATATATGGATACCATAATACACACGTACGCTGTAATATGAATAAAACTCACATATGGTATCTATATTATCACAAGTCACAGAAGTACTAATCTCATCCACACAACAAGTCATAGAAAAGAAATACTAAACTAGAATAATGAGTCTGAAATATCCAAAATAATAGTCGGGTGGAGACAAATCCACTATCAAAGACTATATCTAAAATTAAAATGAGAGTGAAGAGTAAAATCTCCAATATAAAATAAGGCGATGACAGAAGTATATCAGCTAAAAAGATCCATCACTAGAGATAATCAACGATGCTCAGAAGGTAAGACCTCCTCAGTAGAAAGTAATGCGTCAAGTCCAGGCTGGTACTCCTGCGGATACTCCTGCGGATACTCCTGGTCGCCTATACCTAGCAAGGGACCAGGTCCACAGAGGGACATAATAAGATACATAGAAGCAAGCCAATTGAATACAGTAAACATGCATAGTATTTGAAAATATATAAGTACGCTGTACAAGACAATCTATATGAATGCAAATGAGGATAACCTTTCGACGTATGGGCAAGGGTAGTCTACTCGACCTAAGCCTCAAAACTCACACACCCGTCTAGAACATCATCAGCCGACATACCGCAGGGGTAGCGACCCTCGTGACTCCATCAATCGACATACCACGGGGGTAGCACCATCGGATACGACCACCATAGTGCGTACTAGTTACTATGATTTACCAGAGTGGTTATAGCCCATACGCCTACTGATCGTCCTCTCATGATACTAAGTGTCATGTGTGTGTCAACATATCTAATATATAGTAATGACTAAAAGAAACTACACATGCAATGAATATACAAAAATATAAATATACAGAAATATAATAAGCATGTAAAGTACTGTAAGCAATTTGGCAAGGTATCTTGCCTAGCAAGAGAGCTGCAAAATATAACGTCCAGATGTCAAACGCCAAGAGTCAGAACTATGGCCTCCGAATGAACGTCTCCGGATGCTAAAATAAATATCACCAACATTTCCAGAATAAGCAAGATATCTAGAAAATACTACCCTTTTGTCCAATTTGGACACAGGGGCAAAACGATAATTTTGGGTTAAAGTGGGTCCACATGTGGCCAACTTTGTACCAAAAAGTGTGCCAGGGGTAAAGGTCTCTAAATAGGACAAAATTATAGGTCAAACCAATTCTAAGCATTAATACGAACCCAACGGTACGCCCAATTTTGGATTCCGGTGAGCCGAACACAAATTCGCCCAAAAAGTCAACCATGGGGCCCGCCAATAGGTGACTTGGTCAACTGTCTCAGAATTGCGTGAAACTTGGGTCATAGGACCAGTGCGATACCACGAATCCAATAGCATAAGTTTTATCACGTTCTGACAAGCGTACACTAAATGGCACGATATTTTGTAAAAGTTACGACACGGGGCCTTGTCGCGGATACGGGTTGATTTTGACGCGCACATGCGTCCGAATCACTTTTTGCGAAAGCCCACACGTCTGGGTATACCGTGCTCACCTTTTGGTGCACTTGGTACATGACGGGGCAGTCCCGTTTGGCGGGGCGCGCTTCGTATCACCAATTTTAGAAGTTAGAAAATAGGTTTTCTATGATTTTCAACCTATTTTAATTCTGCATATAATTCCTAATATGTAATTGACAGAGAATGATCTCGGTCAGGTGGTCTTGGCATAGAAAGAAGAAAAACTTAATTCGAATCTCTGTGGTGGGAGATACGAGTCCGTAAACTGGGATGGTTGTAACAGATTTTTTGAGATTAAATATCGTGGTTTTTTCTCGAACTGGCGTCAATTTTTACCTAGGTTTGTGCGCTATACGATGAAAACTAATATACGAGATTTTGAGAGGGATAGGTGGGGATCATACCGTTGAAGACGGGGTCGAGTTTGGTCGAGTGGAGAATCGGGAATCTGCGCGGGAACAGGGATAAGTTGCTGTCATTTTTCTGCACGGGTTGACGTGGATGTGGATGTGGATGCGCGGTTCGGCGACGACGGTGGGCGGCGCTCCGGTCGGCGGCGCAGAGCTGAAGGCGGCGACTATGATATCGGGTTGGAAGAGTAGGGTTAGGGTTTTATGGGATAGAGTAATATATAGAGATCGGGGGAAAGGGAGCGGGGCCTGGCGCGCGGGGAGGCCTGGGCCGCGGGATGGGGTTAGCAGCGGGGGGGGGGGGGTTCCTGGGCTTAGGGGTTTAAGAGTAGGGATTAGTTAATTAAGGGGAGAGGGATTAGCTTAGGGTTTTAATTAGGGGTTAGTGGTTTAATGGTTTGATTAGGATTTTATTAGAGTCCCTTTTCTTTTTCTTATTCTTATTCTTTTCTTTTTCTTTTCTATTTCTTTTATTTTCTTTCTATTTCCATTTCATTCTATTACTATTTCTTATAATTATATTATTATTATTACTAATAATAATAATAATAACATTATTATTATTATACTATTTATTACTATTTTTTTATTCTTTTCTATTTATAAACTTTATATATATATATATATATATATATATATATATATATATATATAATTCGAGAAATTTATATTGGTGCATACAATAAATCTATCAACTGTCAACAGGGTCTCCTACATAAAAATAATTAAGAAAAAATTATAATTGCTCCATAAATCCTCTTTTGCGCAATCACCTCAAAATAAAAATTAAATAAAATTTATTACTTCTAATTAGCTAATAAATGCTATAAATTAATTAAATAATTAATTAAATAATAATAAGGTTTATTAAAATTAGGGGTTTTACAGTTTCTCATGGTAAATCTAAGATCTATAGTCTATTAGAAGGGGAAAAACTGAATTGTACATATTGGGAGATAGATTCCCAATGAAAAGTTTTTAATTGCCAAGTAGCTCCTCTCCTTGTAGATCTTGGCCTCCTCCTCCTTGCTCCTTGCTTATAGATCCTTGATGTAGAGGCCTCAATGATAAATTTAGAAAAAGATTTGTGAAGAATTTGTGGAGAATTGATGAGGGAATGGAGGAAAATTGGAAGAGAAAAATATATATCTAGAAATTTGGAAAAGAAATAAAATGAGAGCTCTCTCTCTCTCTCTCCTAATTATGGATGGTCATAAACCCCTCTCCAAGCAATCTATAATGTCCCAAATACCCCTTGGGGCCTATCATAAAAAAATAATTATGGAGGGAAGGTTCTAGTCTAATTGTTTCACTAATTAATCAAACCTTCTAATCCATGGACCTAATTCATGGGCTCAAATATAACTCATCTAAAAGTTTATTTCATGCATTCTAATAATTGGGTTAGGTCCACTACACAAGTCCACAATAATCTACAACTAGATATAATTAATAATACAATAAATAAATTATGCATGCACAAATATTAATTATAATAAGCCTAAAATAATTATATTTATTGACAATTACCAAACTACCCTTAGTTGAAAATGTAAGGGTGACACAGAGAGCTCATGCCATATAAAACATGATAGATACGGCCAGACGGAAGCCGCATAATAGTCTTCATGCAGACTGAACAATTAAGTCGTAGAGAAGCCACATGTGGCCTGAACAACCAAGTCGCAGAGAAGCCGCATAGTATATTATATGCGGCCTGAACGACTACAGAACAGGAAGGCTATTAAGGACCCCTGACACAGATTTTGATGTCTATCAAAGGCTCTAACATATATAATTTATTTTAGAATAGGTAATTGTGTTATAGACTTCTGGCTCGATGACTTATAAATTCGGTCTGAAGTCCTACCACATCTCGACCCGATGGTCACACACATCTCGGCACGTAGGCCCGCACCTGCACCTGCACTGCACTTGAACCGCGGCCTACAAACTCGGCCCGAAGGCCCACCATATCCCGACCAGAAGGCCCACATCTGTACCGCACTTGAACCGTACATGCACTGCATCCATCACCAACTCACCACTTAATTTCCCTAAATGGCGTCCAGGAGCTCGAACTGGCGACCTCCTAGGTAATATGCATCGGTCTTAACCACTATGCTAGATGTCATTGCTATATATATATATATATATATATAGAGAGAGAGAGAGAGAGAGAGAGAGAGAGAGAGAGAGAGGGGGAGAGGAGGGATCAACATCCCCCATTTTTGTATCCCCCAAGCATCCCCTCTTTCACAGCCGTTGGATCTTGTTTAAGTCATCTAATCTTAACCGTTCATTTTTTAATGGTTAAAATTATATGACTTAAATAAGCTCCAATGGTTGTTATCATAGGGATATTTGGGGAGACAAAAATGGAAGATATATATATATATATATATATATATATATATATATAGAGAGAGAGAGAGAGAGAGAGGGGGGGATGAGGGACCGGGATCCCTGCTATATAGTATCCCCAAAATATTAGCCATCAAATGTGTAACATTGTACGGTATAGATTAATTTTAATTTCTTAATTTTTGGACTATTCTTTCACCGTATATAGAATCCAAAAAAGAAAAGTATATATTTAAAAAAGAAGAAACTTTCCTCTTTACTTTTCCTGTAAAGAATCTAAAAAAATTCCTCTGCCTCCTTCCGCTCTCTCCTCTCTGCTCTCCCTTCTTTTTAACGACGAGAAAAAGGAAAAATCTGGCTCTTCCTTCTCGTTGAAGACCATATCGGGTATTCTTTCTCCTCTCTCCTCTCCATTCTTCTTCTTCTATGTTATTCTTCTTAGATGTAGGGATTTTCTTATTTTTTTTCTAAACATTTTTCCTAAATTTTTTGTAGAAATCGAAGGAATAAAATAATAGTTTTTGAGTTTTTTTTAGGATTTGGCCATGTATGTGTTTATGACCGGATTTTAATTTTGTATTTTTTTAGGATTTGTCATATGTTTGTGTCCATGACTGGACTTCGATATTTGATTTTTTGATTTTTTAAGAATTTGGCACATATTTGGCTTCATGGTAATGAAAGCTGCAGGTGCATGCATAAGAGTTTCCAGCTTTTGGATCGTATTTCCACCATACCAAACAAACATCCCATGGGGTTGGTTATCCGTCTGTGTTGATTTAAAGTTTCTTTGACCTATTAGAATTTTTCAATTAATATTTCAATCAATAATCTCAATTTGTAACCTCAACTTTTTAGCTAACTTAAATTTAGTTATTCACAATTCACAATTGTTTAATGTTTCTAGACATTTTTCCAAAAATTTCTTGTGAATCAAAAAAAAAAAATTGTATTCTTTGAGTATTTTTAGGATTTTGCAGACGTCCGTTGTTCATGGTAGACACTTTTTTTTTAGGATTTGACAAATATCTGTATTCCTTGACGGACTTTGATTTTGATTTCTAACATATTAATATCGATTTATATGTGCTAACAATGTTTGCCTTGTAAACTCAAAAATGCTTCTCCCTTCTTTTTTAAAACATTTATTTTTGATGTGTCATTTGATATTCACCTCTGCTACTTTATAATTTCTACACAACCAAGCATTTAGTAATATGCTTTTTAAGTTTATTCACAGTTTGCTACTTATAACATTTTATTTTCAGTTTATTCAACAGAACTTATGTTTAATGAAATGACGAGTCTGGAAAGTATACAAAATTTGACCGACCAAACTATAGGCACTACAGAAGTAGTTTTTCATCAAAACAATGTTGTCGAAGATCAAGTTTTATTTGTTGGTAAGATTGTCAATTCCTTACAAGAGGTAGAAAATTGCTATCAGGAATATGCAACAAATAACGGTTTTAGCATCCGAAAGAAAGCTACAAATTGATCAAGACGCAGTCTCTTAGATCCAACAAGTGTTAGATATACATGTTGCTGTGAAGGAACCTATAAGCTGAAAAAGATGCTAGAAGAAGGAAGTAAAATTAGACGTAGCATTTCAATAATAAAAAGTAGTTGTATGACTAGGATGCGTATCCAAAATATAAAAGATTCAAACTTGTGGAATGTCAACGTGTTTGAGGATGTACACAAGCATACATTGGTCAGCCCAACTAAATGGATTCATATAAGATCTAGAAGACACTTGCCTGAAGTTGCAAAAGCATTTACAGAAAGTTTTAATCAAGAACATCTTCAGATTAGTAAGATCCCTGCACTTTTTGGTGGATGCTCGAATACTCAATTTAATGCTAAAGATATTTATAATCATTTGAGGCGGGTTAGAGCATCCATCAATAACTATGGCGATGCTGATTCTATGAGAGTCTAATTTCAACAACACATATCTATCCAAGAGTAGTTATGTTCCATCCGTTAATATTTATTTGACAATTGCAATCTAGCCAATTCAATAGAATTTTTATCTTAGTGTCAATAACAAAAATTTATCAATAATAATAGAGTTATTCTATACAAAATAAGTAGTAGTTGATGCCCTCTCCGCAACAGGCTGGAAAATAGTTGAAGAAACTAAAGCTGCTCCTGAGCGAATGAACCTGATCTTTAGAGGCATCCTGAAGACAGATTGAAACAAAAGAAGTCAATATTGTGCAAGATATGATATCATCAAAGAAGGACAGTAACATTCAATAAAATCAATCTTTATAATTATAAAGATAGCAAAATCAATAGATTAAAAAGTTCCTAGTTATGATTGAGTATACTCTCATCCTAGATCCTAAGTCCTATATCCTATAGTAGGCTTGTAGTAGTACTCCAAGTCTAAGCACTACTGCCTTGACCTGCATGAACAACCACAAAAATATGTCATGACCCGCACCCGGTGTAAGGGCACGAGTATGTGGATACGTCCAGCCAACGCCGCAGCATCGACGGTAGAATGTTGTCTAGATCAAAAATATTATCTAAATATCTCACACAATATATAATGTATCTGTCAATCATATCTCAACTCCAATGGTGTAATAATATAATAATACGATAATCAATACCCAATCACCATAAACTAGAGAAAGATTTGGCACGATATGGAATAGATGAATATTATAACAAGTCACAATACAAAGTCTCAAATATATATATACAACACATCAATTATCTAAGACATGGTCACATCCAATATAAAAATAAAATATGTCACGCCCCAGTCCCAAAAATATGTAGGACTAGGACACGTAAGCATGCCAGCCGCATGTATATGGAAACTCCAATATATGGAAACCATAACACATGCGTACGCTATATAATGAACAATAATTCACAAGTGGTAAAACTATCACAGTCATAAGGTATACTCTAAATCTCATCCACAGAAATCAAGTACAATTAAATAACCAATATCTATGAAACTAGATCTCAATATAAAGTATCTATAGATGACAGTCAGATGGAAACAAATCCACCGCCAAACTAGAATATAAAATAATAATATAATACAATATAAGTAAAATAACTATCAACCACTGAGATTTAAAGAGAAGACCTCCTCGGAATGTAAGTAACCAGTCCGGATCTGAGCTCCTGCGAATACTCATGAATATCTACACCTGGAAAGGGACCAGGTCCTCAGAGGGACATAACAAGATACATAGAAGCATACCATATATAAATACTGAATAAAATAAAATAAAGGGTGTTCTAACCATCTAAGTGAATGCAACGTGAGGACAACTTTGGTACGTATGGGTAGGTGTAGGCATAACTTCCATACCGCTCTAAAAAATGGGGAATCTAAATAGTATAACGTCTATACCGCTCCGAAGAACGGGGCATCTGCATAGTATATAACGTCCATACCGCTCCAAAGAATGGGGCATCTGCATAATATATAACGTCCATACCGCTCCGAAGAACGGGGCATCTGCATAGTATATAACATCTATACCGTTTCGAAGAATGGGGCATCTGCATAAAGGGAGTCATTGGATCTGTAGCTCCTCTGGATACTACGGATTCTAATGTGTGTATCTCATATGCCTACTAGTTGTCCTCCCCGCCCAATGTAAATATACAAGTCGAATACTCGACGTGCATACCACGTATCTATATGCCAAGTCTCTACTAATATAAAATCATGAATTACGCACTAACCGTCATGCATGTCATACGCACCGATAGCTAGTCGAGTACGCGAACCCGCATCCCAATATGAATTTTTACTATAAAACGTGTAAGAGTGTCAGGTCTCGGAAGATATCAGAGTATCCTCCCAATGGGGTGAGTCTGCTAGTGACTAGGTCAAGTACACTACTTATCGACGCATCCGTCGACTGCACCCGAGTCAATCTCGGACGTGCACAATCATATAAAATAAACCAACAAGATATCATACAACATATGTATCATTTAATTTAAACAGTAAATATGGCAAGGTATCTTGCCTGGCGAGAGAGCTGCGAAGTACCAATAACCTGCTCTAGAAGTTGTGCAGATAAATCCAATAGGTCCTCGAGGTACGCGCACGGGAATAATAGTGACAACGATATGGATGATGATAATAGCAACAATGTGGATGATGATGACGGCGATGGTGATGATGACGACAATATCAATAATGACGATGAGGGTTACGATGAGATGATATCTACGATGATGGCGATGATCATGATGGTGATTATATGATGGTGATGGCGATGATGATATGGACAATGGTGATGACAATGATGATGTGGATAATGGTGATGATGAGGGTGATGATGTGGAGGATGGTGATGACGATGATGATGTGGATAATGGTGTGATGATTGGGATGTTGATGATAATGATAGGTGCTAATTAGGTTAATGGTGATGAAGGGATTGATGATAATGGTGCTTAGGGATGGGATGATGGTGATGATGATTAAGAGTTGATCATGATGATGATGGAGAGGATGATGGTGGTGAGATGATGGTGCTCCGGCCAGGGGGAGGTCCGGCCAGGGGGCAGTGAAGGGGAGGAAGGACAGGGCTGTCGAAGTTAATGGTGATGGTGTTGATAATAGCAATGGTTGTGGTGATGGAGTCATTACCATTCCGGCCAGGGGAGTCCGACAAGGAGGAGGAAGAGGACAGGGAGCAGGAAAGGGCTCGGGAGGAAGGATCAGAGGTGGCATTGTCGAGGGGAGGTTAACGGTGGTGGTTGTAGATCTTTGGGCGGAGGGAGGAGGTGTTGAATCAGTCGAAGAGGAGGAGTACGGAGGTCTGGAGAGTTGGACAGTGGGTTGTCGGAGCGGCTCGGCTAGGGGGTTGCTCCGACGTGGGCTACTGTCGAGAGGGTGGACGGAGGTCATACGGCGGAGAAGGCCGGGGGAAGGTCGAAGTGGTGGTGGAGGGGTTGCAGGCTACGGCAGAGGGAGGTGGTGGATTAGTTGGGATAGCCGATGGTTCGTCGAGGTGTGCAGTCGACTGGATAAAAATGGCAGCAGGCGGTTCGTCTCCGGCGTAGGCGGGTCGAGGGGAGTCGAGGAAACGGAGGAGGATGAAGGAGAGGGTAGGGGGAGGTGGTACAGGTGGATCCCGGCGGCTCGGCGGAGGAGGATGGCCGGCGGTCGAGCAGCGGGTTGGGGGTGGGGGCGTCGGCTGGGTTAGGTATTTTAGGTGAAAAAGAAAAATAAAGAAGAGGGGAGGAAAAGTTATATATTTATACACATGTAAGGGGGTTGTTTTGACCTAGGAAAAGTTGACTTTGGTCAACCTCCTCTTGGGTTGGGCCTTGGGCTCACATAGGGATGTTTATGAGGGCTATAAATTATATTGTTTAATGCAATGGCTAGGATTAAAATAAAGGGGATGATGTTGCACATTCCAAAAATTATGGAAAAATTCCTATTAAAGGGTAAGTTGGATTTCTTCATGTATTAAAGGGTAAGTTGGATTTCTTCATGGTGTGGACATCTCAATACTCTTTTGCATAAAAGCGCCCAACAATTTGGAAAAATTGCACAAAGATAGAAATTGGATTAAATTAATTAAAATGAGTGCGCACAATGTTCTGGAATTAATTAGAAGTAAATGGGAATAAGATTAGGTGGGACACAAGTGCCTTGGACATAGAGGATTCAAAATATAATTTTATCATAAATTTGGGTTGCATAAAACGATCAAGATTGTGTCTCCAATTTTGATTGGAACGCACAAGGATACAAAGTTGGAATTTATTTAGAATTTATTATAAACATCTGCGACGAATATTGTGCGACTAAAATATAGCACAAGAGAGCATAATTATAAGTTACACAAAGGTCAGAATGGTAGGCGGGTACGTCTAGGACAAGGTTGTAAAATCTGTTGGAAGGCAAAAGCTAGAGTAGTGCTCTAATTATCGAAGCAACGGTAAGGTATACTAAGTGATATAAACATTGTATAATTAAATAAAAAGCCATGTTCTAATACTAATTGGGTTCAAACTAGCCCTAGTTTCTATATCTATATCTAGAAGACCTAATTTTGGGTGAAAAGGTTTACAAAATAGATAAATCTCCTCGACAGCTGGCACTATGTCGTCCTGCTCTAAAGGTGCAATCGCAGATGGCTCGCCAACCTATGGCCCATAGTATGTGGGACATAACTCCTCTAATCAATCATCTGAAAAATATATATCTAGTCAGGATTGGAACGAAGTATAAAACTCTGAAAGCAGTTCCAAATACATGGTAGAGAATGTATGAAAAGTATTAGAAAAGAACACAAGATGCAATAGGAAGTGGAAATATAACTGAAACATGCAAATAAATACAATAGGTACAGGAAAGGTAAATACATGAAATATGAAATAAACTATAAGTAAAAGAAACTAGAATACAGTTTATGTGATTTAGAGCACAAGTTCGATATGTGATCGGCTTGGGTTGCACATGATTATTCTAAGGTAACTCGATTATACGTGAAATGTATAATTGGCATACACATGATTACGCTAAGAGATTGGTCACATAAGCAACTTCAACTCCCCCTCCACAACCAATACTCATGGATCTAATCATGACATATTACGCACAAGATTATAATGTAAACATACTAGCACATGAGATAGTGAGAGCACATAAAGTACATAAAAAATAATACTCGATGCGCATGATGAAATACATGTGTAAGGAGTACCCACTGAATACGGTAAGGGGATAACATCTCCTGACATGATCCATACAGTACCAGTCCGTGTAATAATATATCAAAATCAGGGATAACAATTCTAGAACAAGTGATATATACACTATAATGAAATAAAAACTAACAGAGAGATGTACTCGCTTGTGGTCCTGAGCAAATGGTATAACTCGATGTCCGAGCTGGTGTCACATAGACCTATATATGAAATATTATTTTATTTGGTGTATTGGAATGATAACTAGTCAATTCTATGTAGCACTAGTCTATACCTAAGTTTCTAAGTCAATATCTTAAGGATATTAGCTATACTAGCTATTACTAGGTATTAGGATACTATATTTACCAAGTATCAATATAACTTATACTAGTAATAATACTAAGTAATATACATTACCATATACTAGTTATAACTACAACTGTCAATACTTAACTTAACTAGTATCTACTATAACCTGACCTCACCAATGCTCTACTCACTTACACCTTAATACTAGGTATCACCACCTCATTATCCTTCCTCATTGATACTCCAAAATTCCCTTGTGCCCACATCTAACTGAGACCACCAAGCCTCCCCTACATCATCTTTTGTACCTATAACTGAACCCTTACTTGGTAATTGACAAATACCTACACCCAATCCAATACTCACCAATTTACCTTGCCTTGATACCTATTCCACAATTACCTCACACCCACATACCCTCACCACAACTGTGACACACATACACTTATACATATATATATCACTCACATATGGAACGATACACAATGGTACCAACCCTGCACACTCACTCACACTAGGACCTGAAATGTACATCTCCTAGCAACAGACCTAACACTGCTACTGCTGCCTCTACATACACGTATGTGTTACTATGGTTGAGTATTTTAAATACTCCACCTCAATATCTTCCCTCCTACAACTGTTGTTTCAGTTGCTAATGTTGCTGCCTTGTCGAGTTTCCCCTTTGTAGAAGCATAAAAATACTACATGCCGCATAGAGCTCATGCTGCATAAAATATGATAGATACGGCCAAATGGAAGCCGCATAATAGCCTTCATACGGACTGAACAATTAAGTCGTAGAGAAGCCACATGCGGCCTGATCAACCAAGCCGTAGAGAACCAACATAGTATACTATATGCGGACTACAAAACAGGGAGGCCCTTAAGGACCCCCTGACACAGATTTCGATGTCTGTCAAAGGCTCTGACATATATAATTTATTTTGGAATAGGTAATTGTGTTATAGACTCCTGGCTCGACGACTTACAAATTACATCTGAAGGCTACCACATATCTCGGTCCGTAGGCCCGTACCTGCACCGCATTTGAACCGCACATGCGCTGCATCCATCACCAACTCACCACTTAATTTTCCTAAATGACGTCCAAGAGGCTCGAACCGGCGACCTCCTGGGTAATATGCATCGGTCTTAACCACTAGGTTAGACATTATTGCTATATATATATATATATATATATATATATATATATATATATATATATATATATAGAGAGAGAGAGAGAGAGAGGAAGGATCAACATCCCCCATTTTGTATCTCCCAAGCATCTCCTCTTTCACAGCCATTGGATCTTGTTTAAGTCATATAATTTTAACCATTGGGGATGTTTGGGGATACAAAAATGGAAGAATATGGATCCCTCCTCATATATATATATATATATATATATATATATATATATATAGAGAGAGAGAGAGAGAGAGAAAGAGAGATGAGGGATCGGGATCCCTGCTATATAGTATCCCCAAAATATTAGCCATGTGTAACATTGTACGGTATAGATTAATTTTAATTTCTTAATTTTTGGACTATTCTTTCACCGTATACAAAATCCAAAAAAGAAAAACATATATTTAAAAAAGAAGAAACTTTCCTCTTTACTTTTCCTATAAAGAATCCAAAAAAAATTCTCCGCCTCCTTCCGCTCTCTCCTCTCTGCTCTCATTTCTCTTTAACGATGAGGAAAAGGAAAAATTCGGCTCTTCCTTCTCGCTGAAGACAATATCGGGTATTCTTTCTCCTCTCTCCTCTCTATTCTTCTTCTTCTATGTTCTTCTTCTTAGATGTTGGGATTTTTTTTCCTAAACATTTTTCCTAAAATTTTTGTAGAAATCGAAGGAATAAAATTATATTTTTTATTTTTTTTAGGATTTGGCCATGTCTGTGTTCATGGAAGAACTTTAATTTGTATTTTTTTTAGGATTTGTCATAGTTGCATGACTAGACTTCGATTTTTTTTTTTTTTTTTTATTTTTTAATAATTTGGTACATGTTTGGCTTCATGGTAATGAAAGCTGCAGGTGCATGCATAAGAGTTTCCAGCTTTTGGATTATATTTTCACCATGCCAAACAAACATTCCATGGGGTTGGTTATCCGTCTGTGTTGATTTAAAGTTTCTTTGACCTATTGGAATTTTTCAATTAATGTTTCAATCAATAATCTCAATTTGTAACCTCAACTTTTTAGCTAACGTAAATTTAGTTATTCATAATTCATAATTGTTTAATGTTTCTAGACATTTTTCCAAAAATTTCTTGTGAATAGAAAAAAAAATTGTATTCTTTGAGTATTTTTAGGATTTTGCAGACGTTTGTGTTCATGGCAGACACTTTATTTTTTTTAGAATTTGACAAATATCTGTATTCCTTGATGGACTTTGATTTTTTTTATATTTTTTAAGATTTAAATAAACAACTAATAAATATGGCCGGACTTTGAAGAGATTAAAAACTTCAATTGAAAAGTTTTTTGCTTCTCGGAATTAAAAACTTTAGTTTAAAAGATAAACATGGCCGAACTTTGATTTCTTACATATTAATATCGATTGATATGTGCTAATAATGTCTGCCTTGTAAACTCAAAAATGCTTCTCTCTCCTTTCTAAAAATATTTGTTTTTGATGTATCGTTTGATATTCACCTCTGCTACTATATAATCTCTACACAACCAAGCATTTAGTAGTATGCTTTTTAAGTTTATTCACTGTTTGCTACTTATAACATTTTATTTTCAGTTTATTCAACAGAATTTATGTTTAATAAAATGACGAGTTTGGAAAGTGTACAAAATTTGACCGACCAAACTACATGCACTACAGAAGTAGTTTTATTTGTTGGTAAGATTTTTAATTCCTTACAAAAGATAGAAAATTGCTATTAGGAATATGCAGCAAATAACGGTTTTAGCATCCGAAAGAAAGCTACAAAATGATGCAGTCTCTCAGATCCAACAAGTGTTAGATATACATGTTGCTGTGAAGGAACCTATAAGCTGAAAAAGGTGCTAGAAGAAGGAAGTAAAATTAGACGTAGCACTTCAATAATAAAAAGTGATTGTATGACTATGATGCATATCCAAAATATAAAAGATTCAAACTTGTGGAAGGTCATCGTGTTTGAGGATGTACACAATCATACCTTGGTCAGCCCAAATAAACGAATTCATATGAGATCTAGAAGACACCTGCCTAAAGTTGCAAAAGCATTAATAGAAAGTTTTACTCAAGAACGTCTTCAGATTAGTAAGATCCCTGAAAATTTTGGTGGATGCTCCAATACTCAATTTAATGCTAAAGATCTTTATAATTATTTGAGGTGGGTTAGATCATCCATCAATGACTGTGGCGATGCTGATTCTATGAGAGTCTATTTTCAACAACACATATCTATCCAAGAATAGAGTTATGTTCCATCCTTTAGTATTTATTTTACAATTGCAATCTAGCCAATTTAATAGAACTGTTATCTTAGTGCCAAAAACAAAAATTTAACAATAATAATAGAGTTATTCTATACAAAATAAGTAGTAGTTGATGTCCCCTCCGCAGCAGGCTTGGAAGTAGTTGAGAAAGCTAAAGCTGCTCCTGAGCGAATGAACCTGATCTTCGGAGGCATCCTGAAGACAGATTGAAACAAAATAAGTCAATACTGCACAAGATACGATATCATCAAAGAAGGACAGTAACATTCAATAAAATCAATATTTAGAATGATAAAGATAGCAAAATCAATAGATTGAAAAGTTCCTAATTGTGATTGAGTATACTCTCATTCTAGATCCTATGTCCTATATCCTATAGCAGGCTTGTAGTAGTACTCCAAGTCTGTGCGCTACTACATTGACCTGCATAGGCAACCATAAAAATATGTCATGACCTACACCCGGTGTAAGGGCACGAGTACGTGGGTACGTCCAGCCTACGCCGCAACATCGGCGGTAGAATGATGTCTAGATCAACAATATTATCTAAACATCTCACACAATATATATAATGTATCTGTCAATGATATCTCAACTCCAATGGAGGAACAATATGATAATCTGATAGTCAATACCCAATTACCATAAACTAGAGGAAGATTTGGCACGATATGGAATACACGAATATTATAACAAGTCACAATACAAAGTCTCAAATATATATACAACACATCAATTGTCTAAGATATGGTCACATCCAATATAAAAATGAAATAGCTAAATCTTCTCGACAGCTGGCACTATGTCGTCCTGCTCTAAAGGTGCAATTACAGATGGCTTGCCAACCTGCGGCCCATAGTATGTGGGACCCAACTCCTCTAACCAATCATCTAAAAAATATATATCCAGTCAGGATTGGAGCAAAGTACAAAACTCTGAAAGCAGTTCCAAATACATAGTAGAGAATATATAACAAGCAACAGAAAAGAATACAAGATGCACTAGGAAGTGGAAATACAACTGAAATATGCAAATAAATACAATAGGTACATGAACGGTAAATACAGAAAATATGAAATGAACTGTAAGTAAGAGAAACTAGAATACAGTTTATGTGATTTAGAGCACAAGTTCGATATGTGATCGGCTTGGGTTGCACATGATTATTCTAAGGTAACTCGATTATACGTGAAGTGTATAATTGGCATATACATGATTACGCTAAGAGATTGATAACATAAGCAACTTTTACTCCCCCGTCCCAACCAATACTCATGGATCCAATCATGATACGTTATGTACAAGATTATAATATAAGCACACTAGCACATGAGATAGTGAGAGCACATGAAGTACATAAAAAATAATACCCGATGCACACGATAAAATAGATGTGTAAGGAGTATCTGCTGAACACGGTAAGGGGATAACATCTCCTGACAGGATCAATATAGTGCCAGTCCGTGTAACAATGTGTCAGAATTAGGGATATCAATTCTAGAACAAGTGATATATACACTATCAGGAAATAAAAACTAACAGAGAGATGTACTCGCCTGTGGTCCTGAGCAAATGGTATAACTCGGTGTCCGAGCTGGTGTCACATAGACCTATATATGAAATATTATTTCATTTGGTGTATTGGAATAATAAATAAACTTAAACAAGCTAGAACATAGTTTTTAGGCTATTTCAATGTCACACTAGTCAAACTACTCAACTCAAAAGTCAAACTGGTCAAACTTGGTTAAACTAGTCAATTTTAGGTAGCACTAGTCTATACCTAAGTTTCTAAGTCAATATCTTAAGGATATTATCTATACTAGCTAATACTAGGTACTAGGATACTATATTTACCAAGTATCAATATAACTTATACTAGTAATAACACTAATTAATATACATTACCATATACTAGTTATAACTACTATCTAAATTACCTTAGTATCAATACTTAGCTAGTATCTACTATAACCTGACCTCACCAATGCTCTACTCACTTACACCTTGATACTAGGTATCACCACCTCATCATCCTTCCTCATTGATACTCCAAAATCCCCTTGTGCCCATATCCAACAGAGAACACCAAGCCCCCCTACATCATCTCATGTACCTATAACTGAACCCTTACTTGGTAATTTACAAATACCTACACCCAATCCAATACTCACCAATTTACCTTGCCTTGATACCTATTCCATAATTACCTTATACCCACATACCCTCACGACAATTGTGACACACATACACTTATACATATCTACATCACTCATATATGAAATGATACACAATGGTACCAACCCTGCGTACTCACTCACACTCGGACCTACAATGTACATCTCCTGGCAGCAGAACTAACACTACTACTGCTGCCTCTACTTACATTTATGTGTTGCTATGGTTGAGTATTTTAAATACTCCATCTCAATATCTTTCCTCCTACAACTGTTGTTTCAGTTGCTAAAGTTGCTGCCTTGTCGAGTTTCCCCTTTGTAGAAGCATAAAAATACTACATGCCGCATAAACTCATGCCGCATAAAACATGATAGATACGGCTAGACGAAAGCCGTATAATAGCCTTCATATGGACAAAACAATTAAGTCGTAGAGAAGCCACATGTGGCCTGATCAACCAAGTCACAGAGAAGCTACATAGTATACTATATATGGCTTGAACAATTACAGAACAGGAAGGCCGCTAAGGACCCCCTGACACAGATTTTGATGCCTGTCAAAGGCTTTGACACATCACCCATCACTCTGAGACGCTACGAGACTCGTGAAGATGATGCCTCAGAAGAATACAATGGGTCACATCAGCATATTAATTACTTCGACAAAAGTGTCATACTACATGTTCCCTTATACGCGGCAACAAGACCTATTCGACCTCGCCAACATGCGGCCAGAGTGTCCATTCGACCAAGGCCCAAACAAAATAACGTATGCGGCTATACGACCCATGAGACCTCACCAACATGCAGCCAAAGTGTCCATTGGACCAAGGCCCAAACAAGAGCACGCATGCGGCTACACGACCCATGCGGCCTCGCCAACATGCGGCCAGAGTGTCCATTCGACCAAGGCCCAAACGAGAGCACATATGCGGCTACATGATCTATACGGCCTCTCCAACATACGGCCTAGTTGTTATACGGCCTCTAGCTCATAAGATCTTATTATTATAACTACAGAGATCTTCGTACAGTTGGTGCTGACTACGTGTCCAGCTGACCAAGTCACGCCCACAACGGGTTGATAACAACCCCGATATCTCATCAACAACATATCTCAACCAAGACCACGTAAAAATCTGATCATGGCATGCGGCAACAGTTACAACCGTATTTTATTGAATGAGCCTTATGCGGCCACCAAACAGAGGCATATGCGGCACCCATAGCCCATCAGCATAATGGCTATAAATAGAGCAACTTGAACGTTCTAAAGGTTGACTTTTTATGCTTCAGAGAGACCAGACCAAGGGATCGGGCTGGCTATTGGCAAACCTACACTTGAGTGAGAGAAAAGAGCTTCTGTATCGAATCGTCCATGGAGTAAAGAGAGTTTCTTCACTCCTAACCCTCCATCGTCACCCCCAGAAAATAAATTTGTACTTAGATTATCTTCTAGGACTTCTCTATACTTTCTCTTAGTTTGTTAATCAAATCCAGTTCTTTTTTTAATTTAAATGGCAAACACGATGGCGACTCTGCTAGGGATCAACTTCTCCTCTGTTGAGAAGTCAGCAACATAGTCTGATGCGTCCAAGCTTCACTCGACGCAAAAGATACTGGTGGTTCACTTTGACTAGCGAGCGTGAGGACCACTTGGAAGGAAGCGCCAGTCCTTCCTCAAGGATAGCCAAGCCCAAGGTGACCCATCGACAATGGGTAGTGAAGGCCGACGTGCCTCGCCCAACTACAGAGGGGTCGCTTCCAATCGCTTGCCCTATTGCTGACAGCCAGAGTGCACCCAAGAAGTCAATGGCCATGCGGCCTCCCTACCCGACGTGAAAACTACTCAGTGCCTAGACTTTGGTAAAGGAAAATATTATATTACCAAACGTTCTAGGGCTGAAGCAAGTTCCATGCGGTCAAGAAGGAGGCCGCATAAGACTAGCAGACGGCCTCATGCGGCCTCAGTTCACAGCCGCATGCAGACATCCCCATGCGGCCACGGCACCATGGGGCCTGAGTTTCCATCAGAGTCATCCCCATGCAGCCCAGATAGTTGCATAATTTCTGTCTTCGATCATATCTCATGCGGTCCAGATTCTATGCGGCCCAATGAGAACGGCGAAGACCAAAACTTGGACTCTGCGTACTATACGCTCGCAGGGTCTAAGTCAAAGAGGTCCAGGATAGTACGAGCTCACCAAGCTCAGACAACTATCCAGTCAGGAGACCGTTAGGGGGCACTGCTAATCATTACGTGGGCCCCTGATAAAAAAATATATAAGACTGCCTCATGCATCCAGCCCCCAATGACAAATGGAGAGGGTCAGTCTCAAAAGTCTTCCACCATTGATCTGAGACAAGTTCTTGTGAACCTCGAATTTGGGAGCCAACACAACACCTACACACCCGTACACTCGGTCTACCCGGGCCCATAAAAAGGGTGCAAAGGTGGAACAGCCCTCAGTCGACTTGCGCAATATAATCAATCACAAGTGCAAAGCGAGGAAAATAATTCTGGACTATAGAATATCCTTTTCAGGGCATCATTGTGCCACGATTATCATCAACTGCTGCTGCAACGGGGCAACAACGCCCATGAGCAGGCAATCGACATTCCAATGACTACAGCCGATGGCACCTATCCGGCAATAGTCCAAAGATCAGGTGCAAACACCAGAGGAGGAGGAGATGCCCTTTGCCTCATGTTACTCAGCTCAGAAGGTCCCTTCCACCACAGGAGGAAGGAAGTCCAGCACCTCCGGCCCATCACTCTCAACCAGCGCATTGAGAAGGCGATTACCAGGAGGACCAGCAGCGGAGCCTATGGAAGAAGTTTTCCAGGGTACCCGCTCGAAGAAGAAGCTATCAGTTGTCGGAGGTAGCTCTTTCTTAGAGCCCCTAGAGGTTACACAAGCCGGGGATAGTAATTCTTCGGACCTATACAACAACCTAGTATTCTGTAAAGATAGAGAATCTCAAAGGACAGATACCGAGTTCTCTAGGGGTAATCACCCTCATCAAGAAGACGCACCTTCCAAAGATAGGGGTAATATTCCCTCTGAGTCTGAAGAAGATGTAGCACTTTCGGCTTTCTCTGAGGACAACAATTTTGAGGAAGCTGACAGTAACATGCCTTGGGTTAATGCAGCATCTAGGGCTGGGGTAGCAATCCTCTGAAATCGGAAGACGGTGCGATGATGCCTACCTCCCCTAAAGATTATAACTCCTAAGGAACAAACAATGACATGCTGGGGGGGTAGTCCCCATCGAATAGTCAGAGCATCATATGAAGCTGGAAGTAGCATCTCCTTTGAGTCTGAAGACGATGCAACGATGCATGTCTTCCCTGAGGACAGTGAGACTCAGGAACGAAAGGCGGAAGAGCTCAGCGATCGCCAATGCCTCGATGCTCTTGAGGCAATGACCTGCACCATGAGTGCCACAATACAGACTCTGACCCAGAAAATATTGGAGATCAAGGCAAATATGGTCCTGCCACCCTCAGGACCTGCAACAACTCTGCAAGCCAGGAGTAGCAATCTCTTGGTGATCCACACCAACCCGTCATGCCGTGAGGATAGTGATTCTCAAGAACCAGACAATGACATATCTGGGGGTAGTCTCCCTCGATAAGACAGAGCAACATCCAAACCTGGGGGTAGAATTTCCTCCGAGTCCGAAAATGATACAAAATTACCGGTCTTCTCTAAGGACCATACAACTCAGGAATCGGAAGCCCCAAAGCCAAAGAGGAATTTCTCCTTCAATGACGACGACATCATTAAAATCTTGAACATACTGATGGAGGAAAATAAACTTCGGCTACCCAATATCAGATGTCCTGAAGAGGCTGACAAGGTCGATGACCCAAAATATTGCCTCTTTCATCAGTGCATTCATCATCCAACCAGAGACTGCTATGTATTGAAGGTATGTATCCAACAATTGATCGATGCCAATGAGCTCACCCTCGACTTCGAGGATAAGACGGCCATTGCGAACATAGTAACCCTCTAATTTGGTAACTTTTTACTGACGGAAGCCCAAGACGGAGTGGTCCTAGTCCCAAAGGCAACTATGAAGGTGATCAACCTTCCACCAGCTCGTGACCAAGCAGTCGGGCTGACACCTCTTACTACACCTAGGGGCAAAATTATGTGGGTCCACCCGAATCTTGTCCCAGACTTGACATAGCACCTTCAGCTGTCAGGCCTAAAATATAAAAAACTAAGTCTTGCCGCATGGTTTCTTCCACTACTGAGGAAGCTTGGGGAGGGGCAACCAGGTCGGGCCTTGCCTATCAGCAGGATTCTGAGGCACCCAACGTAAAAGTGCCTTCAACGACCAAGTCAAAAGGGAAGCAATACAGGCCGGGCCATACGATCCTTTCCTTAGAAAGCACCAATTGTAGACTTCGGATGCTCAGCGCAGCTCAACAAGTCTCTATGTACACAAAAGCTATGTCTTGTATAACTCATCAGCAATAGTGTATGATATGTCGCGCTCCATTGTACGCATCCGAGCAAGTGTTCAGGGCAAGGACGTATCACACTTCATATGCACAAGATAGTACTTCTCGTCATAATAAATCCTTACGGGCTACAGGCAGTGTTCCCATGCGCGATATACAAAAACGCACAATAAACGGTGGTCCTCGATGTGGTAGACAATCGTGCGCACGTGGAAGTGATCCTATGCGCACAACACAGTCAACTCTCTCGTGTATACGTGGCAGTATTCTTGTGCACAGATCTTCTTATTCAGCATAGGCTAAGTCATCAATAGTATTCAACGCAATAAATGATGAGCTGCCTCAGTTCTATTATTATAGCCAACAATCACCCTATGTTATGTCGAAGATGGGATTTGACCTCCAAAAAGCTGAAGGTCTAAACTTTGGTAAATGACGGCGTATTCCTTTACAATTCGACAGTTATTACAATAGCACTCGCAGAGGGCTAGGATATGGAGATGCTAGTATGCGACATGACTCACAAGACGGCCGACAAATTCTAACATAAATGGGAGGGCCCATTCATTGTGGAAACAGTATATTTCAACGGCGCATACCGGCTAGTAAAACACAACGATAACTTGCTCCTGATGCCTATCAACGATAAGTTTCTCAAAAAGTACAACGTCTAAATTAGACTGGTACTACTCTATTACCAAACTACTTCGTATCTTTCTGGGCGCTTGTTCATATCCATATTACATCTGGACTGTCGCTCTAATACACTACTCCGGTAGAGTCTTGCATGTCCATATTACCTCTGAACAAACTTCTCGGCTATGACCATCGATCATTATGTCCATATTACCTATGATATAGATTGTCTTCTAACTTATCACCCGTACCAAATTTGGAGTATGCCCGCGGTGCTAAGTCCACAAAACCTATCACGTCCATATTACCTCTAATAGGGTTTGTTTTGAATCTATTTCTTGTACCCCAAGTGCACAAAAGGGTAATAGGTCCACAAAAATCTCTCAGCGGAATGTCCTTATTATCCACAAAACTTATCACGTCCATATTACCTCTGATAGGGTTTGTTTCGAATCTACTACTTGCACTCCAAGTGCACAAAAGGGTAGTAGGTCCACAAAAATCCCCTAGTGGGATGTCTACAGTAACTATAAATGATGTGCTATGACCATCTCACTTCTAGTACATGCACCTCAAATATCGTTATGTGCAATAAAAGTAATTTCTCCTTTTCTTAAACCAAAAAAATAAAGAGAGAATATAAACGTCAAGAAGAAGTGGAATCAGAGTCCTCCAAATTATTGATGTACATTGCCAGAAAATAAAAGAAACACGAGTCTGAGGACGCAAACAATTGACGAGAAGCGTCTACAAAAATTTGCTCCTCCGAATTAATGGGGGGCTTAAAGGATTCCTGGAAGATGTCCGTCTTCCATACCCGAGAGATAGACATTTTTTCCATTTTCTCAACGGGAGGCAGCTAGGACTCGCCAGAGCGGGACAACCCAGATGTACAAATTAACTCTTGGTTCTTCATCCCCAGTAGGTGCCTATGTGCAATATTTTCCCCTTCATTACAAATTCCTGTAAAAGCTATCATTTGTATCCAAGAGTCCCGGATACGCAACAGATGACTAATCCTCAAAGCCTCCCTAGCGGAGTAGTCCTCGGGTCCACTCGCACACTCCCACAGTGACCACTCAAAAACCAACCTCGTTAGACGCTAGCCATGTTCATATTACCTCTGAGTTGTCGTCCCACCAACCTCCCCAGCGGAGAAACCTTCAGGTCTATCTTTATTTTCGGATAGACCACAATGAACAAATCACTCCTCAGTGAGTTTTTTGAAAATTAGTTCACGTCCATATTACCTCTAAACTGCTGTCATAACATTTCTTCCCGGTTAAGTTTGCCATGTCCATATTACCTCTGAGAAAACCTCTCGGGTTTTGGCTATCGATCATCATGTCCATATTACCTTTGATATCGGTTGTCATCCCCACTTATCACCCGTACTCACCAAGGTACACCAGCAATGTTAAGTCCACAAAAGCTGCCACGTCCATATTACCTCTGTCAGGGCTTGTCTCAAACCTATTACTTGCACTAACGTGAGCAAAAAAGTAATGGGTCCACAAAATCTATTACGTCCATATTACCTCTGATAGGATTTGTTTCAAATCTATTACTTGCACCGCAAGTGCGCAAAAGGGTAATAGGTCCACCAAAAATCTTCTAGCGGGAAGTCCTTAGTATCCACAAAACCTATCACGTCCATATTATCTCTGATGGGGTTTATTTAGATTCTATTACTTGTACCCTAAGTGCACAAAAGTATAATAAGTCCACCAAAAATCTTCCAGCAGAATGTCCTTACTATCCACAAAACCTATCACGTCCATATTACCTCTGATAGGGGTTGTTCTTAAATTTATTATTTGCACTCAACGTGTGGAACAAATAATAAGTTCACCAAAAATCTTCCAGTGGGATGTCATCAGGATCGTACCTAACCTCTCGGTTTGGCTATTGATCAGCTCATGTCTACGTCACCTCTGAGCTATCATCCTTACATCCTCCCCCGAGAGTCTGCCATGCCCAAGTGACCTCTGAGCAAACCTCCCAGGTTTTGGCTATCGATTATCACGTCATAATATCTCTGATATCGGTTGTCATTCTCACTTATCACACATACTCACCAAGGTACACCAGTGGTGTTAAGTCCAAAAAAACTGTCACGTCCATATTACCTCTGGAAGGTCTTATTTTAAACCTATTACTTGCACTAACGTGCGCAAAAAGTAATAGACCACAAAATCTATCACGTTAATATTACCTCTGATAGGGTTTGTTTTGAATCTATTACTTGCACCCTATGTCACGCCCCAGTCCCAAAATACGTAGGACTAGGACACGTAAGCATGTCAGCCGCATGGATATAGAAACTCTAATGTATGGAAACCATAACACATGCGTACGCTGTATTATAAATATCAAATCCACAAAGTGGTATAAACTATCATAAATCACAGGGTATAATCTAAGCTCATCCACAGAAATTAAATGAATAAATGACCAGTATCTATGAAACTAGATCTCAATGTAAAGCATCTAAAGATGACAATCAGATGAAAACAAATCCAGTGTCGAATTAAAATAAAGAATAAACAAGACAAATACAATATAAGTACCACAACTAACAACCACTGAGACTCGAAGAGAAGACCTGCTCAGAATGTAAGTAACCAGTCCGGATTTGTGCTCCTACGATTACTCATGAACATCTACACCTGAAAAGGGACCAGGTCCTCAGAGGGACATAACAAGATACATAGAAGCATGCCATAAAGTAAATACTGAATAAAGGGTTGCGCTAACCATCTAAGTAAAATACAATTTGAGGACAACTTTGAGTGTAAAGGAAAGTGTAGGCTAGACATATAATGACGCAATTCACCAATCGTGACAACTGGCTAGTATATGCCACATATGCCCCCAATACAAGGGCGCAATATAATATAATAACGTCCATATAGCTCCAAAGAACGGCGAATCTGCATAGTATATAACGTCCATATTGCTCCGAAGAACGTAGAATCTACATAGTATATAACGTCCATATCGCTCCGTCGAGCGTGGAATCTGAATAAAGAAAGTGGGCATCCCATACGCCTACTAGTTGTCCTCCCCACCCAATAATCTATGCATGTTGTATCCACAACACGCTTTAGCCACTACGCCGAGGCATCGTAACTCTAGCTCATAGTCTATCGTTAGAATAATAACCCAACCTTACAACCAAACAAGGACAGGGATTGGACCATCATACCACGATAGTCTATGCTCCGACTACTAATAACTGCTAAGTCTTCTAACATGCATTACTAATAGCAGTTATTCCCTATCCGTTGTATGACCTACACGTACAGGTGGCCAACCGCGTACGCAAGTCCGTGCCCTACATGAGACTCACAACACGTGTAAGAAATGTGTCAAGGCTTGGGGAGTCATATCAATAACTCCATAATTTTAGGTGGGTCTACTAGACACTAGGTCAGACACAAGTCCTAACGTTAATGCATTTATTGACTGCACCCGAGTCTCTCTCGGACGTGCACAGTTTTATAATCTAAAACAATAAACATGTAACTAACAATATAACTGAATTTAAACAGTACAACAAAGGCAAGATATACTTGCCTGGCAAGAAAGCTGTGTAGCACCAATATTCTACTCCGCGCGCAGAATAATCCAATAGTTCTTGGGGTCAACGTGCACAGGCACGGGAATCGGGGGTGTCTGCTGCGGTTTGTCTGGCAAGGGTGACGGGTCCATGATGACGACGATAACAAGGGTAATAACGATAATATGATTAGGTTATGGTTAAGGTGATGATTAGGTCAATGATGGTGGTTATGTTGCTGATGGGGGTTATAGTGGTGATAATGATTATAATGGTGATGATGATGGAATTTATGATAATGGTGGTGACGTGGATGATGACTGGGATGATGGTGATAATGTGGACGATAATAGTGAAGGGGGTGATGATGTGGTAATTGATAATAATGATGGGGTGAGTGTGATAATAATGAGGACATGGATGGTGATGACTAGGATAGTGATGTGGATGCTGGTGAGGATGAGGATTAAGGTGTTGAGAATGAATGGTGATGATGATGATGATGATGATGATGTTGAAGGAGGAGATGATAACGATGTTGATGACAATAG
The DNA here is from genome assembly GCA_036927795.1 of Iris macrosiphon. NCBI lineage: Eukaryota > Viridiplantae > Streptophyta > Magnoliopsida > Asparagales > Iridaceae > Iris > Iris macrosiphon. The sequence goes on from JAYESA010000009.1 coordinate 62,067,348, forward strand.
CGATGGTGATGACGATGATAACGACGATGATGATGGAGGTGATGATGACGATGATTGCTACGATTATGGTGGAGATTACCAAGGTGAAAAGGATGGTGAATATGAGGTGGATGAGGATGGGTGATGGGGATGACTCTGTCCAGGGTATGGGAGGTCCGGCCAGGGAAGTTCAGGATGTGGTGGTGGTATTAAAGGGAGGTACTGCTCCGACCAGGGGGAGGCTGAGCAGGGAGGAGGATCAAACAGGGAGAGGAAGGAGGAGGAGGCTCGGGTGGTGGTTCGTGCTAGTGGTGGACAGGGAAGGGGAGAAGGAGATGGAGGCCATGGAGGTGGTAGTGTGTTGATAAAGTCGGGGAAGAAGGAAGTCGGGAAGATGGCTCCAGGCGGCCAGGGTTGGCTATTGACGAGGGAAAGAGGAGAAGGTTCCGGCGGAGAGGGCGAGCGCAGGCGAGCGGCGGGTTCTCGTCGACGAGTAGACTGTGGGGAAGGTGGTGAACGGTGGTGGACGGAGGAGGAGGCTCAGGGAAGAGGGGGAAGAGAACGGCAGTGGCTCGGTGCACCGTTCGACGGGACCGCTCGGGAAGAGGAGGGTGGTGGTGGTGAGCAGCGGGAAAGGGGAGGTCGGGTTGCATGGGTGGAGGTCGACGTGGTGGTGGAGGGATGCTCGGTCGGGTCGACTGGAGGAACGCTCCGGTCGGCGGGGTGCTTCTCTGGCGACGTGGTTCGATCCGGCGGTCGAGAGGTTGAAGGAGGGTGAATAGTATTCGGCTGGGTGAAAATTGGTTTAGGTAATTTTTAGGTGAAAAATTTAGGAAGAGATATATTTATACACGGTGTTGGGTTGACCTAAAATGGTTTGACTTGGTCAACATCTCTTGGAATGGGCCTTGGGCTCACATGGGGATGTTTGGAGGGCCATAATTGTATTGTTTAAATGCAAGGATAGGTTTAAAATAAAGTGGGCGACGAATGCGTTGTACATTCCGAAAATTATGAAAAAATTCCTATGAAGGGGAAAGATGGGTTTCTTCATGTATTATCTAAGGGTGTGGACACCTCAATGCGCTTTTGCATAAAAGCACCCAAAAATTAGAAAATTACACAAAGACAAAAATTGGATTAAATTAATTAAAATTTGTGCGCATGATGTTCTGGATTTAATTAGAAGTACATGGGGATAAAATTAGGTGGGACACAAGCGTCACGGACATAGAGGGCTCATAGTAGAATAGTATTATAATTTGGGTTGCACGAAATGGATCAAGATTGTGTCTCCAATTTCGATTGGAACGCACAAGGATACAAAGTCGTATTTATTTAGAATTTATTATAAACGTTCGCGATGAATATTGTGCGACTAAAATGTAGCACAAGAGAGCATGATTATAAGTTACACAAAGGTCAGAATAGAATGCGGTCATGTCTAAGGCAAGAGTGTGAAGTTTGTAGGAAGGCAATGACTAGTGAGGTACTCCAATCATCGAAGCAACGGTAAGGTGCGCTACGTGATATAAATATTGCATAATTAAATAAAATATCGCATTCTAATTCTAATTGGATTCTAATTATCCCTAATCTCTTTATCTAAGCCAAGTAGGCCTAATTTTGGGTGAGGGGGTTTACACTTCAAGGGCACAAAAGGGTAATAGGTCCACCAAAGATCCCCTAGCGGGATGTCCTAACTATCCACAAAATCTATCACGTCCATATTACCTCGAATATGGTTTGTTTCAAATCTATTACTTGTACCTCTAGTGCGCAAAAGGGTAATAGGTGCACCAAAAATCCCCTAGTGGGATGTCCTCAATGGAAGAAAATAACCATATCCTTACTACTTCTGGCGTGCTACTTTCTTCTTCCACAAAAATACCAGGACCATACCTAATCTTTCGGTATGGATATTAATCAGCTCACGTCTACATCACCTCTGAGCTATCATTCTCACATCCTCCCCCGAGAGTTTGCCATGTCCAAGTGACCTCTGAGAAAACCTTTCAAATTTGGCTATCGATCATCACGTCCACAGTACCTTCGATATCGATCGTCGTCTAAACTTATCACCTGTACTTAAATTTAAGTGCGCCAACGGTGTTAAGTCCACCAAACTTTCCACAATCATACCACCTCTGGTAATGCCTATTTCGAACTTATTACTTACATCCTAGTACGCAAAAGGTAATAGGTCCACCAAAGACCCCCCCCCCCTCGTGGGATATCCTCAACAAACAAGGTATTATACTACGTCCATATTACCTCTAGTACAAATACCCAAAATCTATAACATTTAACACAACAAAGAAGTTCTGAAAAAAGATAAACTTTTCATTAATATTCAAGATCATGAGTACACACGATGAAAATCTAGTATATTTTAAGAATTTTTATTAATATTCAAGATCATGAGTAACAGGTGATAGAAAATTCTATAATCGAAACTTTCTTCATCCTGGCACCCCTCCATGTTGTCATTGTTACTGATACAAGTTGAGCATGCAGCAGAAACCAATACTTTCTGGATCATCCCTCTATAGTGCAAACCTCAGTATATGGAAAAGAATCCATACCGACGAAAAAAAGGGAGGAACATGATAGATATCTAATATGCGGCTACAAGGCCCATGCGGCCTCGCCAATATGCGGCTAGAGTGTCCATTCGACCAAGGCCCAAACGAGATCACGTATGCGGCTACAAGACCCTGCGGCCTTGCCAATATGCGGCCAGAGTATCCATTGGACCAAGGCCCAAACGAGATCACACATGCGGCTACACGACCCATGCGGCCTCGCCAATATGCTGCCAGATTGTCCATTCGACCAAGGCCCAAATGAGAGCATGTATGCGGCTATATGACCCATGCGACCTCGCTAACATGCGGCCTAGTTGTTATGAGACCTCCAGCTCACAAGATCTTTCCATTATAACTGTAGAGATCTTCGCACAGTTGGTGCTGACTACGTGTCCAGCTGACCAAGTCACGCCCAAAAAGGGTTAATAACAACCCCAAGATCTCATCAACAACATATCTCAACCAAGACCACGTGGCAATATGCCCATGGCATGCGACAACAGTTGTAACCGTATTCTTTTGAATGAGCCTTATACGGCCACCAAACAGAGGCATATGTGGCACCCATATTCCATCAGCATGATAGCTATAAATAGGAGCAACTTGAATGTTCTAAAGGTCAAATTTTTCTTCTTCAGAGAGACCAGACCAAGGGACCCGACTGGCTATTTGCAAACCAACACTCGAACGAGAGAAAAAAGCTTCTGGATCAGATCGTCCATAGAATATAAAAAAATTGCTACACTCCTAACCCTCCATCGTTACCCCCAGATAATAAATGTGTACTTAGATTGTCTTTTAGGACTTCTATGTACTTTCTCTTTGTTTGTTAATCAAATCCAGTTCTTTTTTTGATTTAAATAGAAAATACCCTTAACTAATCTGAGCTCAAGCCTAACCTTACTGCATATACTCCACCCTTCATAACTTACCTGCCTCCCAATGTGTAATCTGCACATCAAGCTAATGCCCAACCCCTGCTGCAGTAACCCAAGACTGATACTCAGTGCTCGTTCCACCAATACCACACTACTATACAATCTCCAGACCCTATACTTAATACATACACATAGTGCACAAGCTGTGCACTTCACAGTGGTGTACTGCACTCAATGCAAGCCATGCATTATTTTATGCCCCAGTACCAAATTACGGAGACAGACATGGCCAGCTACCCCGTACAAGGTACTATATATCGTACGACGTTCATAGCTGTAATAAGACAAGGGGTGCATGCTATAATCAAATATCATATGGTCAAGAACTCCTATGTCTCAATCATTCCAAAATAAACAGTAAACATAGAGCATATATGATAAAGCAATAAGGCGTCCCAAACAATTTCTCAAAATATTCTAAAGACCAATTCTGCAAAATAAGAAGCTGACATAGTATCAAAATTACATGACAGTGATCAGCTACAGTCTGATTTAATACAATCATATAAGGAGTCTAATGTCCAGACGTGCCGACTAATAGGTGTTGGGGGCTAAACGCCCAAAAAAGTAAATATACGACGACGAGCAGGGAAGAAGAAAACTCACTTCTTATCCTCTGCGACCATGTTCCTGGTACGCGCCATAAGTTGGGGGATAGTACACTGGATCCTCGGGTGTTGCCTCAAAACCTGGCCATACAAAACCAGTAGGGTTAGACCCCAAATAGCAAGTACTACAAATGAAGCACAAAAATGGAGAAACAAAAACCCAAGAAATAATTAAATAATATATAGGTTCAGTGTCGTAACTTTGGTCCATGGCATATCCTAGCGCCAAGACCCAACCCTACAACAAAACAAGGACAAGGGTTGAACCATCACACTATGATAGTCCATTTTCCTAGGCTATTAACCGAATAATTCAATCACAACCAAGTCCATTTTCTTATATCGGCCAATCACTTGTACAGCTTGCTATTTGGTAGAGTGTGAGATTATCTCAGAAATAATGCATAACAGGTATTCTCAGATCACGTCAGTGTCGAACATTAGCTAACCGAGTCAAATAAGAAATATATAGGCACTTGCAGGATGCACCAGTCCCCCGTGGGGCCACTGCGCTAAAAATACGGTATTAGCGGTTCCAATGCTCCTATAGCAAAATAATGGCCCAATATATTATAATAGGTCAGATACTGTACTCCACTAAGGCGGATGATATACAGTATCTATGGTGGCTATTCCACAGTGCACTTAGAATAAATCTTTATGGGAATGTTCATTGGCATGATATCGGGATACCGTTCCCTCCAAATGTTACTACCACTTTTAGTTACCTAATTAGCCCTATATTTTGTCCTAAATCTTAAGGCATGGTCACATGAGAATTTCTCTTAAGATGTCGTACAAAGTACGGGCATGCTAGATA
>JAYESA010000009.1:62077280-62112280 GCA_036927795.1 Iris macrosiphon
AAATAAGCAATCATAAGCAAACACAAGAACAAAATCTAAATTCTAAGCTATACCTCAAACTCCAAAGGTCTTCGGTGGTATCGGCCCAATGCCGCTGCCTGTCCTGTGCCACCCGAAGTCTATCTCTAATGAGCTTGACCTTCTCAGCCGCATCCACCACCATCTACGGGCCAAGCAAATCTCTCTCGCCTACATCATCCCATGATAACGGAGTGCGACACCTCCGTCCATACAATGCCTCGAATTGTGACATCTCGATACTGTCTTAGTAGCTATTGTTGTAAGCAAACTCTACCAAGTGCAAGTGATCCTCCAATGAGCCTCTGAAATCTAGAACACAAGTGCGAGCATGTCCTCAAGGGTCTGAATGGTCCTCTCAGACTGACCATCTATCTGTGGGTTATATGCAGTACTAAACTTGAGCTGGGTGCCCAAGCTAGCCTGCAGACTCCTCCAGAAATACGAAGTAAAATGACTGTCTCGGTCTGACACTATGCTCACAGGAACTCCATGCAGTCTGACTATCAGGCGCACATACATCTCTGCTAGTCTCTCCGTAGACGTACCCAATTTGAATAGTAAAAAGTGGGCCAATTTGGTCAACCTGTCTACGATGACCCAAATCACATCCTTCCCTCCTGGAGAACGGGAAAGCCCAAAAACAAAATCTATGGTCACATGCTCCCATTTCCACTCCGGAATAGGTAACAGCTGGAGCAACTCTTCTGGCCTCTACCTCTCCGCCTTCACCTGCTGGCACACTAAGCATCGGGATACGAAGCGTGCTATATCCTGCTTTATCCCGTACCACCATATATGCTCTCTCATATCTCTATACATCTTGTTGACACCTGGATGCATAGAGTACTGGGATCGATGCTCCTCCTGAAGAACCTCCTCGTGCAATGACCCACTCGGCACACACAACCTGGTACTATGTCACAATGAACCATCATGAGCAATAGTGAAGCCATCTGATAATTCAATCTGAACCTGCGCCCTGATGCTCCTCAGGGACCCATCCTCAAACTGTGTAGCCCTAATCCTGTCTATCAGCTTAGACTGAATCTGCAGTCCCTACATCTGTATCTTAACTCCAGGCACTATCACCTCAATGCCCAAGCTCTCTAGATCTGCCAGAAGGTAATGGTCTGTAGTCAGGCACATAGCTACCGGATACCTACTCAGCGCATCCGCAACTACGTTCGCCTTCCCTGGATGGTACTGCAATAATATATCAAAGTCTTTTATCAACTCTAACTATCTCCTCTGCCTCATGTTCAGCTCTTTTTGGGTAAACACATACTAAGCTCTTGTGATCAGGGAAGATCTCCATACGCTCTCCGTATAAATAGTGTTTTCACAACTTCAGAGCAACGATGACCGTTGCTAACTCCAAATTATGGGTATGGTAGTTCTTCTCATGAGGATGTAATTGCCTAGAAGCATAGGCAATCACCCTCTTATTCTGCTGCAACACATAACCCAGTCCCTTCCCCAATGCATCACTATAAATAGTGAATCCTCTAAACCCTGATGGCAACGTCAACACTGGAGCAGTCGTCAACCTCCTCTTCAGCTCATCAAAGGCGACCTGACACTCCCCTGACCAAACAAAATCTACGTCCTTCCGGGTCATCCTAGACAACGGCTCTAGAATCTGGAAAAAGTCCTGAACAAATCTTCTGTAGTAACTTGGCAGCCCCAGGAAACTCCTGACCTCTGCTACTTAACTCGGAGAACTCCATGCCTCAACTGCCATGATCTTCTTCAGATCCATCGAGATCCCCTCTCATGTCACCACATGATCAAGGAATTCAACCTTGTCAAGGAAGAACTCGCACTTCGAAAGCTTTCCATAAAGTTTCTCCTTTCTGAGAGTCTCCAGCACTATCCTCAGATGCTCCTCATGCTCCTCTGGGGTCTTCGAATACACCAAGATGTATTATATAAACACCACCACAAACCTATCCAGATGCTGATGGAACACCTTGTTCATCAGATTCATGAACACTGTCGGGGCATTAGTCAACCCAAACGGCATCACCATGAACTCATACTGTCCATACCTGGTCCGAGAAGCCGTCTTCGGAATATCCTCCCTCCTGACCTTCACCTGGTGGTAGCCTGTCCTCAGATCAATCCTGGATAATACCCTCACTTTGCTTAACTGGTCAAAGAGATCATCAATATGCGGCAGCGGATACTTGTTCTTGATTGTGAGGTTATTCAGAGCCATATAGTCGATATACATTCGTATCGACCCATCCTTCTTCAGCACAAAAAGTACCGGAGCACCCCATGAAGAAGAAATAGATTTGATAAATCCCTTGTTCTGAAGCTCATCCACCTGCTTCTTCAACTCTACCAGCTCACTGTTGCTGACTCTATAGACGTGCTGGGATATCGGCTCCGCGCCTGGCACCAAGTCTATAGAGAACTCTACATCTCTGTCCGGAGGTAACCCTGGCAACTCCTCCGGAAAGACATCCATGAACTCTGCTATCAATGGATGTGGCAACCTCTGCTCTACCACCAGGGCTCCGTAGAAGACTCCCTCGCTCTGCTCCGCTGCTCCTCTGGCAAACTCAAACTTTGGCTCCTACGACGGACTAAACAAAACTTTGTCTCCACGATAATCTATACTAGCACAATGTATACTCAACCAATCCATCCTGAGTACAATGTCGTAGCTCGAAAGTGGCATTATGAGTAGGCACACACTCAACTCCCGGCCTCCCAAGGTAACTATTCGGCCTTTGCAGACATCACTGACTAGGATGATGCCACCCCCGGTCGTGATCTTGCAGAGTCTAGCTAAAGGTTCAGCAACAAAATTGTGTCTAACCATAAAATATACAGACACAAAGCTATGGGAAGCACCAGAATTAAATAAAATAAGTGCTAGAATAGAATCAAGAAGAACAGAAGCTGAGATCACATCACCAATGGGCTCGGCCTCCTCTATGGTAAGGGCAAAAGCTCGCTCTTGCTGTCCTCCTCGGTGGTGTTGGTGGTGCTGGGCAAACCACTGCTGCTGAGTCTGCAAAGGCTATCCTCTCTGTTGTACTGCAGGGGCTCTAGCTGCTCCCCTCTGAGCGGCTCCTCCGCCCTGAGTTGTACGAACGAGTGCTAAAGGGCAATCCATCAACTAGTGATCTGTCGTACCACATAACAAGCATCTGCCCAGCCTCTTCCTACAAATGTCCCATCCGTGTCCCAGCTTCCTACAGAAAGGACAAGTGATGGGCTACCTCAGACCCTGCTGCTGTCCCTGTCTCTGCTGCTGGAGCGCCTGCTGGAAAGGTGCACGACCCTGACCCTAGTGCTACTGAGTCTGCTGGAACAGCCTCGTCTGCTAGAAATGGGGCCTCTTGGCTGGTCCCGCACTGTTGCCTGCTCCAAAAGCATCTATAATCCTCTTAGTCTTCAGCTTTAAGTCGTCCTCAGCCCTCTGAGAATCACTCATAATCTGCTCGAAGGTCCCCTTACGGTCACTCCTAGTCAAGGACTTGACCGCCCTGACCAAACCCTTGTATAACTTTTACGCCTTCTTTGCCTCGCTCAAGCCCTCTACAAATCTTTCCAGACGACAGATCTCTGCTGCATACTCGTCCACCAATATGCTCCCCTGGACGAGTGCCTCAAACTGGCTCTCCAAGGCACTGAGAGCCACATCCGGAAAGAACTTCTCCTTGAAAAGCTTCTTGAAAGCCTACCAAGTAAGTCCCAGTACCGCTATCCTCATGTCAGTATGGTACCAAGTAAGGGCAAGATCGAACATTTGGCTGTCCGTTGCCTCTATCTGCATGTTCTTTGGGATCAGTGCCAACCTGAAGATCCCCTCGATATGCTCGATCCAGTCATCCGCGTACAGGATCTCCTCTGTACCCGAGAACTCCTTGGGCTACATCCTCTGGAAGTCAATAATATTGCCTGGCCTAGGATGCTGTGCCTGCTTTGCCTGTGGTTGGATTTGAGCCACTCTGTCTACTGCCGTCATGGCCACCTAGTGAGCATTCACAATGCCCAACCTTATCATGTCTACCTATCGGTGTTGTACGTCCATCATCTCCCTGAAGAACGCAAACAACTACGCGGCGTCTACCGGTGAAGGAGGTGGTAGAGGAGGTACCACCGGAACAACGGAGGTAGCTCTCGGATCGACAGGTGAAAGAGAATCTCCGAGAGAATCAGATGCTCCCACAATCGCAGGAGTGGTGAGTGGAGCGGTAGCAGCTGCCTGAAGTCGAGCAGGACGAGAGGTAGCAAACCTCTCGATGGCAGCTGCTGGAACGGTACGGTGAGACCGTGTCTTCGGAGGCATCCTGAACACAGATCAAAAGAAGTCAATACGGTGCAAGATACGATATCATCAAAAAATGACAGTAATATTTCAAAAGAAAATAATTTCAAAAAAATTAAAGATAGCAAAAGTTCAGGAAGGGTCCTAGTTATGATTGAGCACACACTCTCTCAGTCTATATCCTATATCCTATCTCAGGTAGACCTAGAAACTAGACCTGCATGGGCTACCACCAAAAACATTGTCATGACCCGCACCCAAAAAATTGGGCATGAGTCATAGGTACGTCCAGCCTATGCCACAGAATCAACGATAGAACGCTGTCTAGGTCCGTTCTAGGTCACAACTATCTATAACTCACAATAACCTGTCAAGATAACCTCTCCAAAAGGAGGGCAACATATGATATATATATATAAACTCAATCACAATAACTAGGGGAAGAATAAAAGCACGATAAGATATCAACAAAAAAATAAAGAACCAAAAAGAGCAAGTACAATATCCAAAATATACAGTCTAAGTCTAAGAGTCTACAATACCTCACAGTAGCAGCAAAATAATAATACAGTCATCCAAAACCAACTGGGAACAAACCCAGTGAAACCCACCTAGCTATACTAGGGCGCTAGCGGCGTCTCCTCAGCTGGGATGGGCTCCTCCTCTATCTCAGGGTCACAACAATCTTCGACACCTGGCCCGTAGTAAGTCGGGCAAAAGTCCTCAGTATCCTCTGGAAAAATATATTCAGTCAGGATTGGAGCGAAGTACATAACTCTGAAAGCAACTCCAAATACATGGTAAGGTGTATATGACTAGCAATAAAAAAGAATACAAGATACACAGAAAAGTAAATACATGGTGGAACTGATAAAGTAACTGCAATTTAAAACTGGAAAATAATACAAGTAGTAGAGAAGTAACTGCAGGTAAGAAAATAGGAATACTAGCTAAGTGTCTTGAGCACAAGTTCGTTATGTGATCGGTTTGGATTGCATATGATTTATTCTACGATGACTCCGTGTCACGCCCCAGTCCCAAAATACGTAGGACTAGGAATACGTAACACGCCAGCCGTATGTATACGAACTACAATATATGGAAACCATATACACACGTACGTTGTACATGAATATCCAATTCACCAGTGGTAATATACTGTAAACCCCCTCAAATATTTCTATAGATAGTCTGGTATGGGTTGAAAATTTTTTATTTTAGCAGCAGATGATTGAGGTTTAGAGTAAGGGTGCAGATGCCTGATTATTATAAATAAACCCCTGGCACGCCCTACCGTTGTTGAATTCTTCGGAGCCCAACATCAGCCCATAAATTTTAACAGATTGTTGCACTCTTGACTTGACATGCCAATTTAGGCGCTGGACTTTCCCACCTCTCAAAATTAAATCCTTTGTGTCCTAAATAAATTGCACAACTTCCCGTATCCAAAATCCCATATTTAATCCTGTGTCGGACACCTGTGTCGTTACCATCAATTTGAGACACCAACATAACCCGTTGAGCCGGACCAACTAAAGGGTCCAAGACTGATACCAAGCCTACAACATTTTTGACCTTTGTGTCACTCCCAAATTGAGACCCCAGGTGCCCCCATTTAATTTAAAAGCACGGGACACAATTTTATTCTAATTTAATTAGGGATACGAACTTGACTAATCTCATTTTAATCTCAATTTAATTCCAATGCCCATTTAATTAAGTCTATGCAAAGCACACAACACCCCCTCATCCTACAAAATACCAAACACCAATTCTCCCATAAAATTTTCTATTATTTTATGTGTTTGTGCAAATACCCAAACTTAATGGGCTAATTTGCAAATATTGTAACATGTGTCAAAACCTCATTGGTCTAGGCCAAATGGAGAAGCCCCTCTCCTTTGACCAAGTCAACATCCCTCATCCCTCTCTTTTGGATGAAGAAAATATTTCCTTTATTGCAATCACCACCACCCATTTGAATTGGGTCAATCCCCACCATCCATTCCTCACACCCCTCCCTATATAATGTCTCTTTCTCCCCTATTCCCAATGCAGGCCCTAATCCCCATGTCTAGAAAAACCCCCACCCCCTCTCTCACTCCTCCCTCCTCTACATTAAAAATCGAGCCTCCATATTTCCATTCTTCTTCTTTCTTTTCACTTCTCCTTCTTCTTCATTAAGCCCTGAACCCGGCCAACCGAGCTCCCATCTCTGGCGAGTATCCTCCTACTGTCGACTGCCACCCCAGTAACCTTCGCCCGCTGTCCAGAAATGAACCTGGCCAACTGCCACCCGGTCAAGACCCCTCCGGCGTGCCTGTCCTCCCCGCAGTTTTGACTGCTGCCTCGACGCTCCGGCCAACCCGACTGGCTATCCCCCGAGCCGCTGCCGAACTGCTCTGGCCGATCCGCCATTACTGCCACTCCCCGCGTTGGCTGCTACCATCACCGCCGGCCTCTACCTCGACATCCAATGGAGCTGCTGCTCCTCCACGAGCTCCGGTGGACCGCTGAACTGCTCCGGCTGCTCGCTGAATCCCCACCTCTCTCGAGCTTCCCCCTCCAGAAGTCGAGCACTGCCATGAGCCATCACGGCGAGATCCAAGCACCTCCCCTCCACTTCATCTTCTCCGGTGGGCATCCCACTTCACGCCACCACCTCCTGTTTATTACCACCACCACCACCTTATCATCACGACCACCGCTTCCGGCCAAGGACAACACCACAGCTCCACCTATCCATCCCGCTGACACCCTTCATCTCCGACGAGCCACCCTCGATGTCTCCTTCGTCATCTCGGCCAGCCTCCACTCACCGTCGACCACCCTCCAATCGATCGGCCAAGCAACTATCACCCCCTCTCAACCACCTCCAGTAGAGTTTTCCCCCGACCACCGAGCTATTACAACCACCCTACGACCTCGAACCACCACCGTGACGGCTTCTTCTCCGGCCACCCTCCACCAACAGCACCACCACTTCATCCACCAGCACCACCTTTCCTCATAACCGTCGTCAACAACACAACCGGCCAACACCACCACTACGCATCGCCAAGGTAAAACACTTATCCCCCTCCCTATACATTTATATGGTTGTTTATGTGTAAGTTTATTGTAGTATTAAGGATCTAACATAAGAATTGATGTATGTGTTTAGGGTTACTTACATAAGTATTTTATAATGAAATTTATGGATATACATTAAGTTAGTGTTTGAGGATAATTGGATCTTTGTTTGGGGGTTATATTCATATTGGAAATTTTGAGGATAAATTACATGGTTTAATGTGCAAATTATTGGTTATATAGACTTTAGGGTTGTGTAAGATGCTATTTGAGTTAGGGTGGAGAATGCTATAATGTATTTAGGGTCTATTAAATGCTAAGTAAGAGATCTTAGGGTGTTGTTCATTTTATTTGCATATTATATATTGATGACAAGTAGTTTAAATTGTTGTGAAAGGATATTAGGATAATAAAACAATGGTGGATGTTGAGGAGCAGGTGTTGATGGTGAACTAGTGTGTAACATCAAACCCTTAGTCATTCTTTGAGAATTGATTAATAATATTGAACTTAATTGAGTAGTAGTTATTGTAAAATAGTAAAGGTTTTATATAAATGAGGGTTTAATAAATATTTATTTACTTATTTCGAGGATGATAGTAAAGGTGCATGTTAACATCTGTGAACACTGAGGTGGAACTGAGGATTGGATCATGTGTTGGACCACGGAATATCATGATGAACATAGTAAGATTGAGGTTTGGATTGACGATATGGTACAGATGTTTAATTTGATTAGATGTAACGTACTCCGAGTCAACCTTGGTCAACCCTCTAGCGTCGTGTCCCTGTGAGTTGTAGCTGAGTCTGAGCATATGTTTAGACGTGTGTCACATCCCTGTTTGTCATGTGATAGTTCATTGATTGAGTTTGTATCTCATCTCTAGGTACTACGGGACCTGAGGACTTGAACGTGGTACCGGATCCCCGTCATCAGCAGCCGGACGCAGGCAAGTGTACCTTGCCACCCTGTATTTTAGTTATAGATACTTATTGTTCCATTATGTATGTCACGCCCCAGTCCCAAAATATCGAGGGACTGAACACGTGATAATGGCCAGCAGCACGCACCGATGGATAAACCCAATTTAATGGATCCATCGGGGCATACTTAAGCTGTATTACAAATATCAGGTTTTACTAATCTCATCCACAGAATAGCATGAACTAAATAGCAAACTGGAATAAATGCTGAAAGTAAAGATACTGTCGAATATCCAGCAAGAAATAATACTAAGTCGGGTGGAGACAAATCCACTACCGATAAACAAGAGAATAAAGACAAGAAAATATAACTAAAACATGCTAGAAAGTAACTAAGTATAAGCAGGGCCATCAACTGCTATCGTACCCTCGTCTGGTGTCGATCCGTAAGCTGCGGGTACTCCTCGTCTGCTAAATCTGAAGAACAAAACCAGGTCCTCAAGGGACATAGCAAGATACAAAAGAATACGAGCTAAAATACAGTAAATGAACATGCAAGATAGAGAAGAAAGTAAACACAAGCAAATAAGACACGAAAAATCACTACATCTAAGACGGTGGCATGCCAATGATGCTATCAAACATGACTACAAGCAATTGGGGTAACCGCATCTCAATGGGAGATCATGATCCTATATAAAGTAGTCCAATGGGGACTCCCAATCTATAGTATAGCTCTTTCGCAGCCCAACGGGAGCTCACGAATGAGGTGGTCAAATGAACAAGTCTCTATTGCAGCACAATGGGTACTCACAATCGAGAATGCTCAAGTGTAGTCAATGCCCAATTACAATCATCTAGGAACTAAGAAATTAGTCAAGTCAATTCAAGGAATGTAGATTAAACATATACCATCATAATATATCTATGGAACAAATAGTGATCCATGGGAAAGAGCCAATAATGTACATGTACGCAAAACGAGAAAATATGACTAGAGCAGCAGGAATAAATCAAACGCATCAAGAACTATATATGACAAGAAAGTAACAACTGAAAAGGGAAGCATGCAAATATTTTACAAGTATCTTGCACGACAATGAAAAATAAATCCAGGAGATAAGTAGCAAAACTGCAGGATTTGGCAAGGTATACTTGCCTGGGTTCTGTCTCCAATTGTAGCTCTGACTTCAGTGAGGATTGCAGGCAGTACTCCGATTGCTGAAACAGATATCACCATCAGATCCAGAAAATATCAATCAGCTAGAAACGCCTGTCCTTGAGTCCAATTTGGACACAGGGGCGAAAATGACATTTCAGGGCAAAACGGGGTCCAAATATGGGCCGCTTTGCACCGAAAAATGTATCAGGGTCAAAGGTCTCCAAATCTGTCCAACTTAGTGTCAACAAGTCAGGAACGATGATACGAACCCAACGGAACTTCCAGAATTGGATTTCGATGAGCCGATCACAAAATCGCCTGTCAAGTGGAGCCTGTGGGGCCCACGACATGCAATTTTGTCAACGTTCTCAGAATCGAACCAAACTTGGGTCACAGGACCAGCGTATTGCTACAAGTCCGATGGCACAAGTTTCATCTCGATCCGACGTGTATACACTAAGTTACAGCAAGATTTAGAAAGATCGAATACGGGGCGGTGTCCGCGGATACGCATTGATTTTGGTGTGCACGCACATCCGAAACAACTTCTGCAAAATCCCACACGTCCGTATCAACGACGCGCACGTATCGGTGAAGACCGCACGCGACCAAGTTGTCCCGTTTGGCGGGGCGTACTCGGTTCCGGGGTGAAACAGGACGTTGGTTTTCCTGTTTTTGGATCGCGGTTCGCGATCACCACAGGAGGCGATGTACCGAGCGGGTTGCACGGGCACCGAGGGGGTCATACAGGCTACGCGATGCAACTGACGGAATCGAAAACAGAGCTACGAAGAGTGAGATATGGGTACCTGAACAGGGCTCCGAAAACTGGGGTTTCTTGTGTCCGCGATGACGCGACACGACACGCCGACACAACACAGTGCTGTGTCCAGGCTGTGTCCGACTACTCTAGGGTTAGGGTTCGAGCGGCCAGGCTTCGCCGGAGGGGCGCTGACGGAGGCGGCGCGGCGGCGTGCTGGGGCAGTGCAGGCGGCCGGGCGGAGCGGGTGACGGCGACGTAGGGATCGGCCGGAGGCGCTGCTGGGCTTGCTGCGGCTGGGGCTCGGCGGAGCTCTGGCCCGCTGCTGCTGCTGGTGCTCTCAATGGCGGCCGGCTCTGCGGTTCTGGAGAGCGGCGCCAGTGACGGAGAAGGAAGCTTGGCGGAGAGGGAGGCGGTGCTGGCTCCGGCGAAGGCGAGGTGAGCGGGGGAGAGATGGCCGAAAAGAGGGGTTTATATAGCGGCCGAAGGAGAGGAAGAGACGGCCGGCGAGGGAGAGAAGAAGAGGAGGGACTAGCGACCGTTTCGGAGGCGAGGCGGCGCAGGGAGGCGAGCGGGCGACGGTTGGCCGGACGGAGGGGAGATGGGGAGTCGGGGAAGAGAGAGGGGTTCGGTCGTGCGGGTCGGGTCGAAGCGGGTGCGGGTTTGGGCAGACCCGGCCCGACCCGCTAGCTGAGCGGTCCAGTCCGGTCAGTTCAACTGGACCGGGTTCAGGCCGGTTCAGCCCGGTTTGAACCCGGTTCAGTCCGGTTTGAATTAATTTAATTTTAAAAAATAGTTTTCTGGCTTTTAAAAATATTTTCGGGGTCAAATAAATTCCAGAAAAATTACCCTAAGTCCTGTTTTTCATTTTACACCATAAAATATTATTTTCATAATATTTTAACATTATTTATTATCATTTAAAATTAGAATACCTTAGTTTTAATTAATAAAAATCATGAAAATTTCCAGAAAATTGTGAAAAAATCTAATTTAAAATTCTAAAAAATTAGGGAGATTACAATGTATACTGTGCGCGTGTTTGATTTAGATCATTGCTTCATGTCCGGATCACAACCGGGTGCAGACGTTCGTCGTAACGTCTTGTAACGAATGTAAGATTTTCATAACACCTCGATGTACGTACCTGAGTATATCATCACCCCAGGACACATTCATACACTGTTATCGTGCCAGATTTCCTGTATTCTGATACTGACATCATGATCGAGGACTGGGATGACCTTAGGGTCGTGTCTGTTGAGTTATTTCTGTGTGACGAGACTGTTAGATAGAGGTTCAGGTTCAACACACAATCGTTGACCGCTAGGGATAGAAAAGACAGTTACTAGACGTTTGGGCTTCTCTGTATGGGCTTATATATGTATATGTACTATTTCTGTAGTGATCCTATATCTAGTGTAGTTGTATCACCCGTGTGACTCTATGCCCGGAGTTGCGGTACGTCCCGTGTGTCTCTATGTCTGGAGCTACGATTTTATTTTGGATAGCCCACGCGTCGAACATTATCTTCAAACTGTGTCACACTTAGTTGGTTATGCTAGATTACCCCATCGTTGCACTTGTACTTTCTGTTATACTTGGCATGCTATATTTTTGTACCTTGTTACGTCCCTCTGAGGACCTGGTCCCCTGCCAGTTTTGCAGCATAGACGATTACGGAGCATTGGAGTTGCTGATGGAGTTGTACATCTTGCGGGCATTGTACCAGGTACTCATATCATTTCCACCGGTATTATGGTTACATTATTCTTATTGATTATTTATCTGCTGTTGTAGCCTAGTTTTTGTAGACTCATCTCTTCTCGAGTCTATTTGAGTTTGTGTGTTATTAGGCGGCCGACTTTAGCACATATAGCTCTTTCTTGTATATTGTTGTACATTATAGATTGAGACATAGAGGTTTACATTTATGGGATATCTAGATAGTGCCCTTTATATTATATAGCTTATACGCATTCGAGTCAGACCAGAGTCTGGTCGAATGCGTAGCTGGCGTGTCACGTATTCCTGGTCCTATGTATTTTGGGACTGGGGCGTGACATATTTTTGTGGTGGCCTATGCAGGTCGAATTAAATCGTCTTGGTCACCTGACTGTGCCAAGTAAGCCTGCAAATTAGGAATAGATATTATAATTGTTGAATAGGATCTCAATCCATAATCGATTTTAAAAACTCACTTTGCATGTGATTATCGCCCTTGGACTACCAATTTGTATTCGTTCAATTTTCATCAATATCGTTATCATTGTTTCTCATCCCCTATTATTCGGGAAGACAAACGCTTGTGCCTGATAGTTCCCTCCAAAAGAAGATCGAAGACCAGACGACAGAAGACAGAATTCGTGTAATATTCCCTGAGAAGATTATTACCTTATTAGGATAGATTGATAGGTTCTTTTTGGATTCTAGAACTAGTATGGAAGGCTAGCAAGAGAATTGGACCCAGTAGTACCCTACCCGTGCTTGAGATAGCAGTGATCTTGGAAGTATTAGGAGCAGAAAAGATTGTTGATCATGACCTAGAATAATTTTTGGAAGTGCATAGCCCGATGCTAGGAATTAGTTGTTGTAAATGATAGCGATACCAGGAATGATATTAAGGACTATAGGAGATAAAATTTTAGGCTCTCACTTGGAAGATAATGAACTGATTCCAGGAATTCTAGTATGTGCTTGAGTGATACCATTATTGTACTATGTGACTTGGAGAGATAAATAACGAAAAGAAAAAATTTGAGGAATAAAATTTTAGGAAAAACCTTGAGGAGAAGAGAAATTATACATTAGGCAAGGAAATTTTTTTTCTTTTAAGGATTGATGTTGGAAACAGAACAGGAGAAATTATTATGAGGTTTAGTCTAGACTATGACCTTATCCTAGATATGGATTGGTTGAGTCAATACCATGCGACGCTGGATTGGCGACGTGGTTGCATTATTTTTTAGACCACCAGGTTATCCTGAGTTGAGTTTCTTCAGGGAGCCCAGGAGTATGGTGTCCATCTACCTTAGGGGCACACAATACAAGGTGAACCAGTGTACCCCCACATTATATAAGTGTTTGAGGATGTGGTTTTAGAGAATCTTCCAGGCCTGCCACCTGACAGAGAGATAGAGTTTGCTATAGAGTTGACTCCAAGAGCCGAGCCAGTTATTTTTCCCGTGCACCAATAGAGTTGGTTGAGTGGAAGTTCCACAGTAGAGGATCTCTTAGACAAGGATTTCATTCGGGCTAGTATTTCTCCATGGGGAGTATCCATCTTATTTGTGCCGAAGAAGGACGGGACGGTACGCTTGTGTATCGATTACAGGACGTTAAATATTGTAACGATAAAGAACAAGTATCCACTGCCGCGCGTCGATGATTTATTATTCTCGAAGATCGATCTCAGATCCGGTTATCATCAGATCAAGGTACGGAGAGAGGATATCCCGAAGACGGCTTTCCGGACAAAATAAGGGTACTATGAGTTTTTAGTCATGTCGGTTGGTTTAACCAACGCGCCAGCAGTATTTATGAGTCTGATGAACATTGCTTTCCACCAGTACTTAGATAATTTCGTGGTGGTAGTTATCGATAATATCTTGCTATATTCCAAGAGTCAAGAGGAGCATGAGAGACATCTCAAGATCGTGTTGGAGACGCTGAGACAAGAGAGACTGTATGCCAAGCTCAGCAAATAAGGGTTATGATTAGATAGAATAGATAGTCTAGGCATCAGGACGACTAAGGGTTCATGAGAAGAACTATCAGACGCATAACCTAGAGCTAGCTGCAGTGATATTTGAACTAAAGCTATGGCGACACTACCTTTATGGAGAGCATATTGAGATTTATACAGAACACAAAAAGTCTGAAGTATGTCTACACGCAAAGGGACCTCAACATGAGACAGAGGCACTGGCTAGAGTTGATAACAGATTATGATATTGAGTTGCAATACCACCCTGGCAAGGCGAATGTAGTAGCAGATGCCTTAAGTAGGAAGCCCGTGGCATACTTTTTAACGACTCAGCGGCAATTGCTAGAGGATCTCCTGGAGCTTGGGATAGAGATTGTATTGTCAGGCATGGATGGACAGATGGCCAGTCACGAGGTTCAGTCTACATTGATTGAGAGGATCAAGGCAGCCTTGCCTACAGATACGAGATTTAGACGACTGTGAGAAAGGACAGAGGCCAACATACAAACGGGACTCAGGATTCATGAAGACGGAACATTGAGGTATGGAGATCGCCTATACGTTCCGAGTGGCGAGCTACGACAAGAGTTGATGACCGAGGCTCATAGCTCGATTATTCTATTCATCCTGGGGGTACGAAGATGTACCGAGATTTGAGGCAATATTACTGGTAGTATGGGATGAAGAGAGAGGTTGTGAGATTCGTGGCGAGATGCTTGGTATGTCAGCAAGATAAGGCTGAATAACAGAGAACTGCAGGACTATCGCAGCCGCTTCCCATTCTCGAGTGAAAGTGGGAACATATTACTATGGACTTCGTCACAAGATTCCCGTGGATCCCTAGCGGGAAGGATGCAGTTTGGGTTGTCGTAGACAGACTCACCAAGTCTGCATATTTCTTGCCTTTCAGAGTTGGGCAGTCCATGGAGTTATTAGCTGACATGTATATGAGGCAGATAGTACGACTACATGGAGTGCCTGTCAGCATCGTATCGGGTCATGATTCCAGATTCACGTTACATTTTTGGCAGAGTATGCAGGAGAGTCTAGGAACTCGTCTCAAATTTAGCACTGTATATCATTCACAGACTGATGGCCAGTTAGAGCGCACGACACAGATAGTAGAGGATATGTTGAGAGCGTGTATGATCGATTTTGGAGGATCTTGGGAGGACCATCTACACTTGGTAGAATTCTCCTACAATAACAGCTACCAGACTAGCATCCAGATGGCACCTTATGAGGCACTGTACGGCAGGAAGTGTAGGTCACCAATATGTTGGAGTGACGTGGGAGAGCGTCAGATACTTGGTCCAGAGTTGATGACACAGACAGTGGAGAAAGTCAAGCAGATTCAAAGCCACCTGCGTGCAGCACAGGACAGACAGAAACATTAGGCATAAGCGCACCACAGACCTTTGGAATTCAAGAAAGGTGACCATGTATTTTTTGAAGATATCGCCTACTCGTGGTAACATCAGATTTGGAGGCAGAGGCAAGCTGAGTCCGAGGTACATCGGACCTTTTGACATCTTGGAACGAGTTGGCAAAGTGGCTTATCGTCTTGCATTGCCTCCATCATTAGAAGGAGTGCATAACGTATTTCACGTATCGCAGTTGAGTAGATACGTGGCAGACCCTAGCCACGTGCTTGATCATTCGGAGATTACAGTCGGCCCCAGTTTATCATACGTAAAGCAGCCAGTAGAGATACTCGATCACAGTGAGAAGACCTTGAGAGGACAGACTATTCGACTAGTCAGAGTTGCATAGAAGCATCATTCGTCAGGCGAGTCTACCTGGGAGCGCGAGGATTCCATTCAACAGCGTTTTCCATATTTATTTGAGTACCAAGGTACGAATTTACTTACCGCAATTGATTACTAGTTGCTTTTAAAATTCTCTTAGCTATTATCGTGCTTTACTTTTAATTTCGGGGACAAAATTTTTCTAAGTTGGGAAGGATGTAAACCCCCTCAAATATTTTTATAGATAGTCTGGTATGGGTTGGAAAATTTTTGTTTTAGCAGCAGATGATTGAGGTTTAGAGTAAAGGTGCAGATATCCGATTATTATAATTAAACCCTTGGCGCGCCCTACCGTTGTTGAATTATTCGGAGCCCAACATCAGCCCATAAATTTCAATAGATTATTGTACTCTTGACTTGACACGCCAATTTAGGCGCTGGACTTTCCCGCCTCTCAAAATCAAATCCTTTGTGCCATAAATAAATTGCACAACTTTTCGTATCCAAAATCCTATATTTAAACCCGTGTCGGACACATGTGTCATTACCATCAATTTTGAGACACCAACTTAACCCGTTGAGCCGGACCAACTAAAGGGTCCAAGACTGACACCAAGCCTACACCATTTTTGACCTTTGTGTCACTCCCAAATTGAGACTCCAGGTGCCCCCATTTAATTTAAAAGCACGGAACACAATTTTATTCTAATTAAATTGGGGATATCAACTTGACTAATCCTATTTTAATCTCAATTTAATTCCAATGCCCATTTAATTAAGTTCATGCAAAGCATACAATACCCCATCACCCTACAAAATACCAAACACTAATTCTCCCACAAAATTTTCTATTATTTCATGTGTTTGTGCAAATACCCAAACTTAAGGGGCTAATTTACAAATATTATAACATGTGTCAAAACCTCATTGGTCTAGGCCAAATGGAGAAGCCCCTCTCCTTTGACCAAAGTCAACATCCCTCCTCCCTCTCTTATAGATGAAGAAAACATTTTCTTCATGTGCAATCACCACCACCCATTTGAATTGAGTCAATCCCCACCATCCAATCCTCACACCCCTCCCTATATAATGTCTCTTTCTTCCCTCTTCCCAATGCAGGCCCTAATTCCCATGTCTAGAGAAACCCCCACCCCCTTTCTCTCTCTCTCCTCCCTCCTCTACATTAAAAATTGAGCCTCCATATTTCCATCTCTAGGTACTACGAGACCTGAGGACTTGGACGTGATACCGAATTCCCGTCATCAGCAGCCGGACGTAGGCAAGTGTACCTTACCATCCTGTATTTCAGTTACAGATACTTATTGTTCCATTATGTATACTATGCGTGTGTTTGATTTAGATCGTTGCTTCGTGTCCGGATCACAACCGGGTGCAGACGTTCGTCGTAACGTCTTGTAACGAATGTTAGATGTTCATAACACCTCGATGTACGTACCTGAGTATATCGTCAACCCAGGATACATTCAAACACTGTTATCATGCCAGATTTCCTGTATTTTGATACTGACATCATGACCAGGGACTGGGATGACCTTAGGGTCATTTCTGTTGAGTTATTTCTGTTTGACGAGACTGTTAGATAGAGGTTCAGGTTCAACGCACAATCGTTGACCGCTTGGGATGGGAAAGACAGTTACTAGAGGTTTGGGCTCCTCTGTACACGCTTATATATGTATATGTACTATTTTTATAGTGATTCTGTATCTAGTGTAGTTGTATCATCCGTGTGACTCTTTGCCCGGAGCTGCGGTACGTCCCGTGTGTCTCCGTGTCCAGAGCTATAATTTTATTTTGGACCACCCACGCATCAAACATTATCTTCAAACTATGTCACACTTAGTTGGTTATGCTAGATTACCCCGTCGTTGCACTTATACTTTCTGTTATACTTGGCATGCTGTATTTTTGTACCTTATTACGTCTCTCTGAGGACCTGGTCCCCTGCCAGTTTTACAGCATAGACGATTACGGAGCATTGGAGTTGCTGATAGAGTTGCACGTCTTTCGGGCATTGTACCAGGTACTCATATCATTTCTACCGGCATTATGGTTACATTATTCTTATTGATTATTCATCTGTTGTTGTAGCCTAGTTTTTGTAGACTCATCTCTTCTCGAGTCTATTCGAGTTTGTGTGTTATTGGGTGGCCGACTTTAGCACATATAGCTCTTTCTTATATATTGTTGTATATTATGGATTGAGACATAGAGGTTTACATTTATGGGATATCTAGATAGTGCCCTTTATATTATACAGCTTATACGCATTCGAGTCAGACCAGAGTCTGGTCGAATACGTAGCTGGCGTGTCACTTATTCCTGGTCCTACGTATTTTAGGACAGGGGCGTGACATATACTGTCACAATAAGTCACACGCAATCTATATCTCATCCACAGCACAAATAGATAGATAAATAGAAATAAATAACTGAATATCAAAGATGAGTATCCAAGTATGATAGTCGGATGAAAACAAATCCACTACAAATCGACTATACTAAAACTACTAAAGAGAGAAGAGAATAAACTCTAATATAAGAATAAATGTCTCTAAAAGAATAGCAACAAAATCTCTAATAGCTGCAATAAATCACAGATACTTCGAAGGTAAGACCTCATCAGTCTGATAAGTAGCGTCAGGTCCAGGTCCATACTCCTATGGATACTCCTGCTTATCTACATCTGGAAAGGGACCAGATCTTCAAAGGGACGTAACAAGATACATAACAACATGCCAATAAGTACTGAAAGGTAAACATCCAATGGGTCGCCTAACCGTCTAAGTGAATGCAGTTTGAGAACAACTTTCCACCAAGTGTGCTATCTAGCCATAAAATGGGATTGGCATGATTCTTTCGAAGAATCAGGGGCCTACAAAGCATGTTATCTTTTGAACGGCAGAGGCCGCCAAGTAGTATAGGGGTCATCACGACCGCGTATCTCCGGCGGAGCGTACGGGTTATATAAAAAGGAAAGTGCAAAGGAACCCAAATGCCTTACTTGTTCTCCTCACCCCATGCTCTAAGCATGTCATATCCATGAAACGATAAAACCTCTAAATAACTGCCAAGTCTACTAGCATGCAAAGTTTATATTGATAGTTATCCCTATCCGTCGAACGACCTATACGTACCAGTGGCCAGCCGAGTACGCAAGTCCGTATCCTACATATGACTCACACTCGTGTAAGAATAGTGTCATGTCCAATGAAACATAAGGATGCCTCATGATAGTGGGATAGTCTCATAAAGTAGGTCCAATGCATATACATAAATAAAAATAGAATACGACGACACCGTCATTGCACCCAAGTTTCCTTGGACGCACAATTTATATAACAGTTAAAATATATGAACTAAAATAAACAAAAATAAAATATGCATGCATCATATGGAATGTAACTACAGTACAATGACATGGTATACTTGCCTGGAAAGAAATCTGTATGGTGTAAGCGTCCAAATATCAAGGACACGGAATCAGAAACTAATGGCTCCGAACAAATGTCTCCGGATGCTGAAATAGTCATAACCAACGTTTCTGGAATCAGCGAGATAGACAGAAATCACTACCCTTTCGTCCAATTTGGACACAAGGGCAAAACGGTAATTTCAGGTCAAAGTGGGGTCCACATGTGGCCCACTTTGCACCGAAAAGTATGCCAAGGGTAAAGGTCTCTAAATGGAATAAATTATAGGTCAAACAAACTTTAAAAGTAAGTACGAATTCAACGGTATGTCCAAATATGGATTTCGATGAGCCGAACATAATTTTGTCCAAAAAGTCAACCGTGGGGCCTGCCAATTGGCAACTTGGTCAACTGTCTCAGAATTGTGTGAAAATTGGGTCATAGGACCAGCGCGATACCACGAGTCCAGAGGTACAAGTTTTATCGTATTCTGACGAGCGTGCACAAAATGGTGCAGGGTTTTGCAAAAGTTATAATACGGGAAATTTTTACGGATACGGGCTGATTCTGACGTGCACACGCGTCCGAATCAGTTTCTGCGAAAGCTCACACATCTGAGTATATTGTGCGCACCTTTTGGTACACTTGGTACATGACGGGGCGGTCCCATTTGGCGAAACGAGCTCCGTATCACAATTTCTGAAATTTGGAAAAAGTATATTTTTAGAATTTTCTATCTAATTTATTTTAACATACAACAGCTAATAAATTATTATATTTAACATAAAATAAACTAGGTTAGATGGTCTTCGCATAACAAAAAGAAAAACTGATTTCGGATCTCTGTGGTGGGAGATACGAATCCGTGAACATGGGTAGTTATCGCAGTTTTCTGCGATCCCAAAAGTTGTCATTTTTTGCCAACTTGGTCGTTATTTTTGCCTAGGTTTATGCGTTGTTCGAGGTCAACTAACATACAGATATGAAAGGGGGTTAAGTCATAAACGTACCGGTGAAGACGAGGTCGAGTTTCGTCGAGCAAGGAGACGAAAAACAGGGCTTGAACAGAGCTTCGCTGTTGCAAAATGCTATCGCTGCGCGCGGTCACGCGGGGGTCACGGGGCTGCTCCGGCGGCTCTAGTCGACGTCGAGGATAGCGGCGGTCGCAGCTTCTCTGGTCGAAGGCGGGCTCGGGGTTGAGATGGTATATATTAGGGTTAAGGTTGGAACATGGAGTACAGGAAGTTATATAGAGAAGAAGCGGCGACCAAGGCTTCGTGCGGTTTATATGTACAGCCGCTGCTGCTGATTATTTGATAACGGGCGGGCTAACAGGCTGGGTCAGGGGGTCTAAACGGGTAGGTTAGAAATTGGGGTCTAGGTTAGGATCCATTATGAGTTTTTTTTTTTCTATTTCTTTTCATTCTTTTTCTAATTTCTTTTATATTTTTTTCCTATTCTATTTCTAATTAATAACTTTATATATATATATATATATATATACATATATATATATATATATATATATATATATATAGATAAAATTCTAGAATTTATTTTAGAGCATACAATTAATCTATCAATTGTCCACTGGGTCTCCTACATGGAATAAATTAAGAAAATTTATAATTGCTCCATAAATCCACTATTGCACAAACACCTAAAAATAAAAATTAAATAAATTATATTTCCTCTAATTTAGCTCATAATTACTATAAATTAATTAAATAATTAATTAAAAAGGTAAATATGGTTTTTAGAATTAGGGTTTTATATTCTACCCAACTTATAAAAATTTTGTCCTCGAAATTAAAACTAAGCCACGATAGAATATCAAGGATGGTATAAGATAGAAATTTACAAAGTAAATTCATACCTTGGTCTACGAATAGGTTCAAAAAATGCTTGCGCATGTCGTCCTCGCGCTACCAAGTTGATTCTCCTGGCACGCTATGCTTCCATGCTACGCGAACCAAGGGAATAGACTGGTTCCTCAACACTTTCTCTCGACGATCATGGATTTCCACGGGTTGCTCTTGGTATGACAAGCTCGGCCCAATAGTGATCTCCGAATGGTCGAGAACATGACTGTTGTCTACCACATATCGTCTAAGCTACGACACATGGAATACGTCATGTACTCCCTCTAGTGAATGTGGTAGCGTAAGTCGATATGCCACTTCTCCCACTCTCTCTAGTACGTCAAATGGTCCAATATACCTTGGACTCAACTTGTCGCACCCTCCGAATCGAATGGTGCCTCCGGTAGGTGATATCATCAAGAAGACATGATCGCCCTCTTTAAACTCCAAGGAACGACGATGAAGGTCTGCCCACTGCTTCTGCCTGTCTTGTGCTGCTCGTAAGTGTCCTTGTATCTTCTTAACTGTCTCAACAGTATTGACCACCAACTTGGGTCTCTGAATCTGACGTTCTCCCACGTCACTCCAACACACAGGAGACCTACACTTTCTTTCATACAATACTTCAAACGAAGCCATCTGAATACTCGCTTGATAGCTATTGTTGTAAGAAAACTCCACAAGATGTAGGTGGTCCTCCCATGATCATCTGAAGTCTAACATACAAGCCCTCAATATATCCTCTAATGTCTGAATAGTACGCTCTGACTGTCCATCTGTCTGTGGGTGATAAGATGTACTGAACTTCAGACGAGTTTCAAGACTCTCTTGCATGCTCCTCCAAAAGTGCGATATGAAACGCGAATCCCTATCTGATATAATGCTGAATGGTATACCGTGTAATCTCACGATCTGCCTCATGTATAAGTCAGCCAAAGCTTCTGTAGACTGGGGAAACTCTAAAAGGTAAGAAATGGGCTGACTTGGTGAGCCGATCCACTATTATCCATACTACATCTCTTCTACTTTGACTCTTGGGAAAATCCGTGACGAAGTCCATAGTGATGTGCTCCCACTTCCACTCTGGAATTAAAAGTGGTTGCAATAATCCTGCTGTTCTCTGGTGCTCCGCCTTTACTTATTGACATACTAGACATTTAGCTACAAAGCGAGCTATCTCTTTTTTCCTTCTATGCCACCAAAACTGCTGGCGTAAGTCACGGTACATCTTGGTGCCTCCAAGATGAATAGAATATATTGAACTATGAGTTTCTGTCATCTGCTTCTGTCGAATCTCTCCATTTGGAATATAAAGACGATCACCACATCGTAATATCCCATCATCATGAATACGCAATCCTGTCTGCTCTCCGGCCTCTTTCCTTTCCTTCAATCTCCTGATCTGGCATCTATAAGCAAAGCTGCCTTGATCCTCTCTACTAGTGATGATTGTACTTGTAAGTTGGCTAGTATCCCATCTGCTTTGGGTAATATCACTTCAATGCCAAGCTCTTGCAAGTCCTCCAATAATTCCCTCTATATCTTCAAGAAATAAGTTGTTGGCTTCCGGCTTAACGCGTCTGCTATAACGTTAGCCTTGCCTGGATGATAATGTAGCTCTATCTCGAAATCTTTTATCAACTCAAGCCATCAACGTTGCCTCATATTTAACTCCTTCTGCGTGAAGACATACTTGAGGCTTTTGTGGTCTGTATAGATCTCCACTCGTTCCCCATATAAGTAATGTCTCTATAGCTTCAGAGCAAATACAACGGCTGTAAGTTCCAAGTTATGAGTTGGATAATTCTTCTCATGCACTCATAACTATCTAGATGCATATGCAATCACCTTGCCATGTTGCATCAATACGCATCCTAAGCCTTTCCCCGATGCATCACTGTAGATCACATAACCTCCTGATCCTGATAGAATAGTCAATACTGGTGTTGTAGTCAGTCGCTTCTTCAACTCTTCAAAAGCGGCTTGACACTCGTCGGTCCATATAAATTCTTGGTCCTTGCAAGTCAACCGAGTCATAGGTGCTGCTATCCTTGAGAAGTTCTCTACGAACCGTCGATAATATCCTGCAAGACCAAGGAAACTCCTCACCTCCGATGCTGATTTAGGAACTGGCCATGTCTCGACTGCCGAGATCTTTTCTGGATCAACAAAAATACTATCTCCCGTAATGACATACCCAAGAAATTAAACTCTGTCCAAGAAGAACTCATATTTACTGAGCTTCGCATATAATTGCTCTCTTCTCAATGTCTCTAGAATAATCTGCAGGTGCTTCTCGTGCTCCTCGTGGCTCTTCGAATAGACAAGTATATCATCTATGAAGACGACCATGAACTGGTCCAAATACTGGTGGAAGACTCGATTCATTAAGTCCATAAAGATAGCTGGAGCATTGGTCAATCCAAATGGCATGACCAGAAACTCATAGTATCCATATCTTGTTCTGAATGCGGTCTTCGGGATGTCCTCCTTCCGTACCTTCACCTGGTGATATCTTGATCTCAAATCTATCTTCAAGAATACCTTAGCTCCACTAAGCTGATCAAATAGGTCATCAATGCATGGCAATGGGTATTTATTCTTCATAGTCACTGCATTTAAAGCTCTGTAGTCAATGCATATATGCACTGACCCATCCTTCTTTGGTACAAACAATACTGGTGCTCTCCGGGGTGATGCACTCGGTCGGATGAAACCATTCTCTTCTAGTTCCTTCAACTGTGCCTTCAGCTCATCCATCTCCTTCTTTGCCAATCTGTAAACATGTGATGCTATGGGTGCTTCTCCCGGTGCTAATTCAATTAAAAACTCTACGTCTCTGTCTGGGGGTAGTCCTGGCAATTCCTCTGAAAAGACGTCTTAAAATTCTAAAATAATGGGGTGATAAATAACATCATCCATTGCGAGCTGCATACCATCAAGAATTTCTGTGGATCCTCGTGCAAACTCAAGTTCAGGCTAGCCTGGTACCTTAAAAAGAATGCTTCCTCCAAAGCAATCGAAAAAGGCATGGTACTTGCTTAGCCAGTCCATTCCAAGCACAATATCAAAAGTTGGCATATAAAGGACTAAGAGACGGGCGTTCATCTCTCTGCCACGTAGCACTATAGGACCCGATCTACAAATTCGACTAACAGGTACAACAACTCCTCCAGTGAGAATTCTAACACAACTAGGTAAAGGTGTAGAGGCAATATTGTGTTTGGTAATAAAACTAGATGATATGAATGAGTGGGTGGCTCCCGTATCAAACAATGTCACAGCAGGAAAAGTAAAAAAAAGAGTAATACATGCTATGACATCAACCTCCTGATCCATGTTATCCACTTCCAATGCAAAAGCTCGTCCGTTCCTCTGTGGTTGTCCATGGCTGGCCCTCCTGAACTGATCCTCCTGAGTAGGTAGGGGTGGTCCTCTCTAAAATCCTCCAGCTGTTGGGGGGTCAAGATGCTCCCGGTCCAGTCATCTGTTGAGCTGGCTTTGGTGCTGGAAGCGCTAGCCTCTGAACTGGCGATGAAGTTTCAATGCCTGTTGCATAGGACAGTCTCTCATAATATGTTGTTCGGAACCACATCTCATATATTATCCTAAGCGAGTTCGACAGTCTCTCATAATATATCCATATTTTCCACAATAATTACATTGGGGCTTCTCTGGGATCTGGTACGGTCCTGCTCTGTGCTGCTGATGTTGCTGTGCCAAGGGACGTCTGATAGGCCCTCCTTGTTGTATCATTACTGGTACTGGTTGTATCCTCGGTTGAACTCCTTTTCCCCTACTGATGGTCTCTTGAAATCTGGCTTCTGTTAATAACTAGGCATAAGAGATCCGGGACTGTGAGCTAGTATAATGTTGGAGCTCCTGAGTTAGTCCGCGATAAAACCTCTTAGCCTTGGCTAAGTCAGTCGGTATCAGGGCAGCGCAATATTTACTGAGTCAACTAAACTTGGCATCATACTCGTCAACTGTTCTGTTCCCCTATTCCACGTGAAAAAATAGATCGTACAATGCATCTCTGACGGTGTCCGGGAAATACTTCCTTTCAAATCACTCCAAAAATTGCTCCCAAGTCTGGTATGTACCCAACTGGCGCTCCATTGATTCCCACCAATGATGAGCATTACCATCTAGAAGCGTCCTTACACCTGTCATCCATAGCTCTGTAGGTAACTGTGATGCTTCCAATAGCTTCTGCGTGTGGGTAATCCAGTTGGTAGTCTCCTCTGGGCTCTCCATGCCTTTGTACGGCTTCGGACCCATCTGTATAAAGTTCTTTACTGAACCAACTCCAGCTCGAGGTACTGGAGCTAGTGTTTAAGCTGGTACAGTAGCTTGTGCAGCCATTCTCTCAAGTGCTGCCAGAAATTCTTGTCTCTGCTTGGCTGCCTGCTGCCTCTGTTCCTACATCATCATCTGGAAGAATTGGAACAGCTGTGTCTGGCCATCTTGCGGTGCTGGAAAAGCTGAAAGGTTTCCATTAGGTGAAGCGGGAAGATCAGATGGAATTAGATTGTGAGTCTGTCCATCTGGTCCCGAAAGTCTAGGAATCATTGAGGTCCCTCCTTGAGTCTGACCATTGACTCCAGAAGGTGCGTCACCATCGGCGGTAGTACATCCATTTTGCATATCCATCTCTCTGTAGGTGTTGTACGAAACGAGTATACACCTATATATATATATATATATATATATATATAGCTCTACCTCTCTCTCTCTCTCACTGCTGTTGCTGCTGTTGCTGCTGCCAGTTGCTGCTGCTGCTGCTCTTCCTCTCTCCCTCATCTCTGTATCTCACCCTCTCTCGATCTCTCTTCCTTTCTTCCTCTTCCAATCCCCTCTACCTCACTCACTCACATTATCACTCACTCACTCAAACACACATTACACACACATATATATATATATACACACACACACACACATATATATATATACACTTACATATCCATACATATATATATATGCACACACAAAAACATATATATATATATATATATATATATATATATATATACACTTATATATATATATATATACATAGACACACACACACACACACACTGTCACTACCACATTTTCTAGGAAAGGGTATTTTAGTAATTTCCTATTTAAATAAATATTATGCATGGTAAATAATTAATTGTTGTATTATTTAATTGTTGTTAGATATTATTAAATTATTTTGGACTTATTTCTAGTGGACTCAACTAGTTTAGTTTGGACCCATGGACCAACATGAATTAATTAGTTAGACTTGGCCCATTTAGAAAGCCCATAGTTAAGGAGATGGATTAAATTAATTAAATGATTAGACTAGAAGCTTCCTTCCTTAATTATTTCTTCATGAGAGGCCCCAAGGGGTACATTGGACATTTTACAATTGCTTGGGGGAGGGGCTATGGCCGGCCTATATAAGAGGGGGGGAAATTTCTCTCTCCTCCCATTTCATTCCAAATCTAGATCTAGAATTCTTCCACTACCAAATTCCCTCCATTCCCAATCCAATTCCCTACCAAATTCATTCCAAATTCTTCCCAATTCACCATTAGAGAAAAAAAAGCAAGGATCTAGAAGAAGGAAGCAAGGATCTACAAAGAGGAGCAAGGATCTACAATTTGGAAGCAAGTTCATCTCAATTGGAGGTTTCGTTGGGAATCTATCTCCCAATAGGTATAATTCAGATTTTCCCATTTAAATAGCTTCTAAATCTGAGATTTAATCATGTAAAATCAACCTATATGTATGTAGTACCCATAGGACTTTGTTTTGTGTTCATAGGAGACCCATGGAGAAAGTTATGGTGCTTTTTGTGTCAATTTTGTTGGAATTCCGAATTTATATTTTGTTGTGTGTGTCAATTGATCCTATAGATCAATTGAACATGAGATTTGTGTTTGAGGCTAGTGTCTTGTCCATATTGGGATACTTGTGGTTCGTATCCCAACTATTTGGTGATACGTGTCATTTGGGGGTTTTCCTCCGACACGGGGCTTTGAACATGTCGTATTTTGACATGGACACATAGATCTACTTTTGACGCTTTGATTTGTTCATAAATATTATTTATGATTTGTTTGTGTCCTTCGGGGTGCATTTGGTTGTGTGTTGGACTCGTGTCGCATGCGTATCCTAGATCTAGTGGGATACGGTGAGATACTCTCCAATTGTGTATATTTTTGCATAGATCTAATTAATTGTGGTTCAATTCTTCATTTATAATTAGTATATATATATGGATATTAAATATTTATTTTGTGTATTTATTATAGTAATTATTGTAGCATAGATCTATATTTTGGGTGTGCTAATATAATGTACAATATAATATGTAGCTTTCTTGCATGCAAATATATATGTTACTACTTGTTAAATAATATAATTTATACATAAAATATTTTATAAAATATATTTGTATGTTTAATTGTGTAATTATATTATTTATAATTATTATGTAATTATTTGGATATTAATGTAAATATTTTAGGTGTGCTTCTAGCCATGTAAATTATATGTTCTTTGTTAAATATTTGAAGGTATAAGTTTATGTGTATATTAATATATATATGTACATTTTTGTATTAATGGTTTATATATATATATATATATATACTGTTTTATATATTCTGTTTATATATATATATATATATATATTGTTTTATATATTCTATTTTTATATATATAATTATATATATATAACTTGTTTTAGTGACAGTGAATTAATGACAGTAAAAACTGTCATTAATTAGCCGACTAATAGCAGCCGCTGTAGCCTTCGGGCAATTAATGACAAACCTGTCATTAATTGCAGCAGCGGGAAACAGCAGCTTTTCTGCGACGCTTTTCTGCGACAGTTTAACTGTCAGCGAAAACCAAAGCAGTGGCAGTTTATTATTTGGGTTTCGGTGACAGTCCTTCGGTGACAGTCCCGACTGTCACTATTTAAACTGTTTTGATTTAATCCTATTTTATTCACTGTTTTTCAATGACGCTTTGACAGATTTAATATATATATTATATATTATAATTGTATATATATATATGTATATATATATGTGTTTTGTGAGGAATAATAATTATAATAATATATTATGTTATTTATATAAATGTTGGGTTGTATATATATTATTTTAGGGTATATATTAATTATATTATTAGTATACTTTGTGTGAGTTCTTTTTGAATCTAATTTGATTCCTAAATTATTGTAGTTTATCTCTATATTATTTTATAGATGTCTTGTGAGGTTGACTTTAGGTTTGACCATGTTTGACTTTAGTGGACTTTAGAGTTGACCATAGTTGACTTTTGACTTAGAATTGACTTATTGACCTAGAAATTGCCTAGTTTGACTTGTTCTCTTTCCGGGACCTTGTATTAATGTGGTATTCCATATCTAGGTCTTCGAGGCACCGAGTCAGACATTTGTGAGACTGTTCATTGGACTTCAGGCGAGTACATTCTCTGATAGTTTCTCATTTATGATATCCTCTATGTTCGTTGTATCTAGTGTAGATATACATGTTCTCTTGACACTATGGTTACACGGATTGGTATATCCGGATCTCGTCATGAGATGTTATTCCTTGGTATATGGTGTATATGGTGCAAGTATTGTTTTATTGGTTATCTTGTACATGTACAGACACCGATTCTCGGGGAGACTAGCTATCTTTTTGGGGAATCTAGTGCCATAACGTACCGTGGTTGGATCTATTATACCAGTCGGGGTGGGGAGTATTTTAGTGTAGATATGTGATCATACCCTCCTTGTGCATGTCTTGTTCCTTGTGAGTGTTGATCATACACAGCACGTATAATCAGCCAGGCCATTATACTCTTGTGCAAGTTCCTAAGCCGATCACATGTTAAAGCTAGTACTAACACACTTAGTCATTAGTATTCTTGTTCTATCAGCATATTGTTCATTATTGTATTTCTTTCCAGTACTTCCTT
The DNA here is from genome assembly GCA_036927795.1 of Iris macrosiphon. NCBI lineage: Eukaryota > Viridiplantae > Streptophyta > Magnoliopsida > Asparagales > Iridaceae > Iris > Iris macrosiphon. The sequence goes on from JAYESA010000009.1 coordinate 62,106,226, forward strand.
ATTGTCTATATATTTCTTGTATCTATTTATGCATCTTGTTTATCCACAGCTACTTACTGTTACATAGTTTTTATCATTATTTGAGAACTGCTGTTAGGGTTGTACTCTGCTCCTTTCCTGACTGGATATATTTTTCCAGATGACACTGAGGAGTACCCTACCTATTATGGACCCCAGGATGTTGTGGGTTTAGATTCTGAGACCCTGGCTCAAGAGGGACTTATCCCAACTGAGACAGTTGACCCTGGAGTTGTAGCTTTATAGTTTTGTAGTATTCTTTGTACTGGATTTGTCTCCAGCTTATTTCTGTTCTTTTTTCAGACTCATTGATGTATTATTTTAGACTCATGAGTTGTATTGTGACTATTCATTTCTTATCTGATTCGTGTTCATTCTATCTTAGTTCTGTGATTGAGTATTCTATCATTATTGGTGGTTCATTATATTAGATAGACTTTCTAGACAGCGTTCTACCGCCGATTCTGCGGCGTAGGCTGGGCGTTATTTCCGACTAGTACCCTTACACCGGGTGCGGGTCGTGACACGTTTTTGGTGGTGGCCCATGCAGGTCTAGCTTCACAAGTATGTGATATCGTGGTAGTGCGATAACTTAGTTGTACTACTGCGAGCCTGCGATAGGATATAGGATATAGGCTGAGATACTCAATCACATCTAGGAAAATTCTTTTGATTCAACTATTCTCCTTTGACATTGATACTTGATCCCTTAAACTGTCCTTTCCTTGATGTCTTACATCTTGTGCCATATTGATCCTCATTCCGTCTTTTTATGAGACATACTCGGAGATACTTGCGGAGGCACGCAAGGTTGAGCGGGATCTGGGTTTGAAGACCAAGAGAGACCGTGATTCTTTTCTGGAGGCCAACGGCAGTGCAGTATCTGCCAAACATTCTTATTTCCAGTCCAGACCTTTCCAGCAGCCACAGCAGAACCAGACTCCAGCTAGAGCGCCTTTTCACCAGGCACCTCAGCAGCAGAGGCAGTTACAGCAAGCTCTATGCAACTTCTGCAAGAAGCCCGGCCACGTCTGGGAAGTTTGCAGAAAGTGGCTAGGAGTTTGTTTGTATTGTGGTACTGAAGGGCATCAATTGAGGGAGTGTCCTCGTCGTGCAGTTCAGGGAGCAGCTCCAGCTCCGAGGGCACAGATGAGACCACCTGCAGCACAACCGAGGGGACCGCTTCCGACACAGCAGCAGCGTTTTGTCCAGCATCAGCAGCAGGGAGGTGCTCGGCAGGGACGAGCGTTTGCTATGACAGTCGAAGAGGAGGAACCCACCGGAGATGTCATCGCAGGTTCTATTCTTCTTGATTTCATTCCAGCTTTAGCTTTGTTTGATAGTGGTGCTTCCCATAGTTTTGTATCTGTTTTTTTTGCTCTAAAGCATGGTTTGGTAGCTGAGTCTTTGCTTAGGACTTGCAAGATAATGACCGGGGAAGGCATTATCTTGGTTAATGATATTTGCAAGGATCGGAGAGTTACTCTGGGAGGCCGGAAGTTGAGTGCGTGTCTACTTGTAATGCCACTTCCGAGCTACGATATTGTACTCGGGATGGATTAGTTGAGTAGGCACCGTGCTAGCATAGATTGTAGAGGAGGTAGAGTTTTGTTTGGTCCGCCAGGAGAGCCAGAGTTCGAGTTTGCTAGAGGAGCTGCGGAGCAGGAAGAAGGCATTATTTGTGGAGCTATGGTAGAAGACAAGGAGTTGCCACATCCGTTGATAGCAGAATTTTTGGATGTGTTTCCTGAAGAATTGCCAGGATTGCCGCCAGATCGAGATGTTGAATTTTCTATAGACTTGGTGCCAGGTGCAGAACCGATTTCGCAGCATGTCTATAGAGTAAACAACAGCGAGCTGGTCGAGTTGAAGAAGCAGGTGGACGAATTGCAGGATAAGGGGTTTATCAGATCGAGTTCTTCACCATGGGGAGCCCCGGTATTGTTTGTACCAAAGAAGGATGGATCGGTGCGCATGTGCATTGATTATAGGGCTTTGAATAATCTCACTATCAAGAATAAGTATCCTTTGCCACGGATTGATGATCTGTTTGATCAGTTGAGTGGTGCGAAGGTGTTTTCTAAGATAGATTTGAGATCAGGCTACCATCAGGTGAAGGTGAAGCCGGAGGACATACCGAAGACTGCTTTTAGAACTCGGTATGGTCAGTTCGAGTTTATGGTGATGCCGTTTGGTTTGACTAATGCACCGGCGGTATTTATGAACTTGATGAACAAGGTGTTCCACCAGTACCTTGACAAGTTCGTGGTGGTGTTCATCGACGACATACTCATATACTCGAGGACACCGGAGGAGCATGAGGAGCATTTGAGGATTATGTTGGATGTGCTGAGGAAGGAGAAGCTGTATGGGAAGTTGTCCAAATGTGAGTTTTTCTTGGACAAATTAGAATTCTTGGGGCATGTTGTGACTGGTGATGGTATTTCAGTGGATTCGAAGAAGATTTCAGCAGTGGAATCTTGGAAGACTCCGAGTTCGGTAGCAGAGATCAGGAGTTTCTTGGGATTGGCAGGCTACTACAGGAAGTTTGTGCAAGATTTTTCGAGGATTGCCGAGCCGATGACCAGACTCACAAGGGAGGATGTGGAGTTTGTTTGGACGGAAGATTGCCAGGCCGCTTTTGAGGAGTTGAAGAAGAGGTTGACGTCTGCTCCTATTTTGACATTGCCATCAGGGTCCGGAGGTTTCACTATTTATAGTGATGCATCGGGAAAGGGTTTAGGTTGTGTTCTTCAGCAGCATGGGAAAGTGATTGCCTATGCATCCAGGCAATTGCGTCCTCATGAAAAGAACTATCCTACCCATGATTTGGAGTTGGCAGCCGTCATATTCGCTCTGAAGTTGTGGAAACATTATTTGTACGGAGAGCGTGTGGAGATCTTCACAGACCACAAAAGCTTGAAGTACGTTTTCACGCAGAAGGAGTTGAACATGAGGCAGCATCGGTGGTTGGAACTGATGAAGGATTTTGATATCTCTTTGCAATATCATCCTGGGAAGGCCAATGTAGTTGCCGATGCTTTGAACAAGTATCCGGTAGCTATGTTCTTGACGCAGGATCGATATTTGTTGGAGGACTTGGAGAGCTTGGGCATTGAGGTGATTGTTCCGGGTAGGTGCTATGCAGATGTGGGGATTGCAGATACATTCAGATTTGATGGATAGGATCAAGGCAGCACAGTATGATGATGTATCTTTGAGGAGTATCAGAGCTCAGGTGAGAGCAGGATTGGAGGATGATTTCACTATTGCAGAGGATGGATCTTTAAGGCATGGAGTTAGATTGTGTGTGCCTAGTGGGGAGTTGCGTGAGGAGGTGTTGCAGGAAGCGCATCGCTCTCAGTATTCCATACATCCAGGTGCTAACAAAATGTATCGGGATATGCGAGAGAGTGTGTGGTGGTATGGCATGAAGAGGGAAGTGGCACAGTTTGTATCCAGATGCTTAGTGTGCCAGCAGGTGAAAGCCGAGAGGCAGAGGCCAGGAGGTTTACTTCAGCCATTACCCATTCCAGAGTGGAAGTGGGAACACATTACTATGGATTTTGTGTCCGGACTACCACGATCTCCAGGAGGGAAAGACGCGATTTGGGTCATTGTTGATAGATTGACCAAGTCGGCCCACTTTTTGCCTTTCAAGGTGGGTTTGTCTACGGAGAAGCTGGCAGAGATGTATGTGAGGCAGATCGTTAGGATACATGGAGTTCCCGTCAGCATAGTCTCAGATCGGGATAGTCGTTTCACTTCTCATTTCTGGAGGAGTTTGCAGGAGAGTTTGGGCACTCAGCTCAAGTTCAGTACTGCATATCATCCCCAGACAGATGGGCAGTCAGAGAGGACTATCCAGACTCTCGAGGATATATTGCGCACTTGTGTACTAGATTTCGGGGGTTCTTGGGAGGACCATCTCCATTTGGTAGAGTTTGCTTACAACAACAGTTACCAGGCCAGTATAGAGATGTCACCTTTTGAAGCTCTATATGGTCGGAGGTGTCGTACTCCTTTGTCTTGGGACGATGTTGGAGAGAGAGTTTTGCTTGGGCCAGAGATGATTGTGGATGCAGCAGAGAAGGTTCAGTTGATCAGAGATAGACTTCGAGTGGCGCAGGACAGACAGCGGCATTGGGCCGATAGCCATCGGAGACCTTTGGAGTTTGAGGTATAGTTTAGATTTTGTTTTGTGCTTGTTCTTGGTTGTTTGTTATAGATAAGTTCTTAAGGTGGTATTTTATTCTAGGTGGGTGGTTTGGTGTTTCTGAGGATTTCTCCGACACGAGGCACGATTCGCTTCGGTGGAGGCGGAAAGCTTAGTCCGCGATTCATTGGACCTTTCACTATTCTAGAGAGGGTCGGTGCAGTTGCTTATAGACTAGACTTGCCACCTGCATTAGAGGGAGTGCACAACGTGTTTCATGTGTCGCAGTTGAGACGATACGTGGCAGATCCTAGTCATGTATTGGATCACTCAGAGATAGAGGTGGGCCCTACTCTTAGCTATCCAGAGCAGCCAGTTGGAATTCTGGATTGGAGAGAGAAGGTGCTGAGGAACCAGACTATTCCTTTGGTGCGCGTCGCATGGAGGCATCACTCTCCGGGGGAGTCTACCTGGGAGAGAGGGGATGACATACGAGAGCGTTATCCATATTTGTTTGTACCTTGAGGTATGTTATTTCTAGTAATGTTCTGTTCATTGTTATGTTCTGTTCATTAGTTAGTTGTGATTCTTTAGTTCTGTTCTGTGATTTTCTGGGGGTAGTTTTCGTCTTTGAATTTCGAGGACGAAATTATTTTAAGGAGGGTAGACTTGTCACTACCACATTTTCTAGGAAAGGGTATTTTAGTAATTTTCTATTTAAATAAATATTGTGCATGGTAAATAATTAATTGTTGTATTATTTAATTGTTGTTAGATATTATTAAATTATTTTAGACTTATTTCTAGTGGACTCAACTAGTTTAGTTTGGACCCATGGACCAACATGAATTAATTAGTTAGACTTGGCCCATTTAGAAAGCCTATAGTTAAGGAGATGGATTAAATTAATTAAATGATTAGACTAGAAGCTTCCTTCCTTAATTATTTCTTCATGAGAGGCCCCAAGGGGTACATTGGACATTTTACAATTGCTTGGGGGAGGGGCTATGGCCGACCTATATAGGAGGGGGGAAAATTTCTCTCTCCTCCCATTTCATTCCAAATCTAGATCTAGAATTCTCCCACTACCAAATTCCCTCCATTCCCAATCCAATTCCCTACCAAATTCATTCCAAATTCTTCCCAATTCACCATTAGAGAAGAAGAAAGCAAGGATCTAGAAGAAGGAAGCAAGGATCTACAAAGAGGAGCAAGGATCTATAATTTGGAAGCAAGTTTATCTCAATTGGAGGTTTCGTTGGGAATCTATCTCCCAATAGGTATAATTCAGATTTTCCCATTTAAATAGCTTCTAAATCTGAGATTTAATCATGTAAAATCAACCTATATGTATGTAGTACCCATAGGACTTTATTTTGTGTTCATAGGAGACCCATGGAGAAAGTTATGGTGCTTTTTGTGTCAATTTTGTTGGAATTCCGAATTTATATTTTGTTGTGTGTGTCAATTGATCCTATAGATCAATTGAACATGAGATTTGTGTTTGAGGCTAGTGTCATGTCCATATTGGGATACTTGTGGTTCGTATCCCAACTATTTGGTGATACGTGTCATTTGGGGATTTTCCTCCGACACGGGGCTTTGAACATGTCGTATTTTGACACGGACACATAGATCTACTTTTGACGCTTTAATTTGTTCATAAATATTATTTGTGATTTGTTTGTGTCCTTCGGGGTGCATTTGGTTGTGTGTTGGACTCGTGTCGCATGCGTATCCTAGATCTAGTGGGATACGGTGAGATACTCTCCAATTGTGTATATTTTTGCATAGATCTAATTAATTGTGGTTCAATTCTTCATTTATAATTAGTATATATATATGGATATTAAATATTTATTTTGTGTATTTATTATAGTA